>UELU01145152.1:0-21818 GCA_900490025.1 Megastigmus dorsalis | reverse complement strand
AGACAAATTTGACTGCGCTTCCCTTGACTTTGAGGAATGTGCACATAATCTCAAGAAAATGCAGCTAAAACCATGGTTTTAAACCTGCAGGTCAAGAAATTGAACTTAAAATATTATTAGCGAGGATTCTTTGAAATGAGACACGGCGTAAAAAATAAAAAGAAAAAGGTAGAAGGAGAAACCCTGCAAGCCGAGGATATAAAGATAAATTTCTCTTAAATGCAAATATTTTTCGCAGCTACGGCATTACAGGAGACACACGCACGTACACACAATCGCAGAAGAAAAAGAAAACAGAGGCAAGGGAATATACAGCAGCAGTAGTTCAAGAGAATAAGAGGGGAGAGTGAAAATGAGAGAGAGAGAGAGAAATCGAGTCAAAGAGAGAGAGAGAGAGAGAGCTGAAACTCGCGGCGAGAGCACGACAGTATCCTTAATTCCCAAGTGGCGCGGTTGTCATCGTAATAGCCCGTGGCAACCCACTACTCTCTTGCACGCTGTTTTTCTTTCTCCCGCTCCAAGCTCGAGGCTCGCACTTTCGCGCACAGAGAGAGAGAGAGAGAGAGAGAGACAGAGAGTGAGGGAGAGCAAGATTAAAAATACCTAGCATCATTTCAGCGAATTTCTTTGTCCGTGCGCTATGCCCTCGCTAAACAGAGAAAGAGAGAGAAAACTAGCGAGCCATTATCGTAAAAAATGACACACTTTTTTGCGCATTAGCGTGCAGGGAATGCGCGCATCCCTTATACATTTGTCTCTCTCTTTGTCTCTCTTACTCTCTTTCTGTGTGTATTTGTGCAAGCTCCTCCTCCGCATATATTTGAACAAAAAATTGAAAGCAAAACTACGGAAGCGCTTGAATGCATTTCGCGCGCGAGATTTCGGCTGCTTCTGCTGTGTGTCTGTGTGTGTGTGGGTGTGTTTTTTAAAAAGCCATTGAGAGCCGCTGGAGCGAATAGTTTCCTTTGAATAAAGATGCGAGGGCAATGAGTGCAGTGGAGTTACGTGTATATCTGTGAGAATAGAAACACTTTTCGAAAGCGATGTTGGAAGCCTTGGAGATGATATGGGAGAGATTGTGATTTGGAATTGGTCTTTATTGGCGCGAAAATATTATCGATCGCTGAAGAGGATTGATATTTATATGCGATGGTTTAGGTAATTTCGTAGGTAATACTGAGTTGGTCTTTTTCGATATTGCGGTTAGTGCGGAGTATTTTTTGACAGACACTGAGCCAAGGCTGTATTAACGTACTATTTACAAACGAAATAAGTATAATGAATCCGGTAGAGAACTAAAAAGTATTAAATCAGAGCGGCAAGAAATGAGATATAAGAGAAAGAGAGAGAAAGTAAGCACGAAGCAATTTGTAAAAGAGCGAAATGAAAATGTCCAAGTTAAAAATGCTTATCTTTTCTTAACCTCTCTCAAATCTCTACCTGCAAGTTTCGTAAGTATACATATTATGTCTAGTATACGAAGAGAGTCTCGAAAAAAAACAGAAGGAATTCATTTATAATACCAAAGTTAATAATAATGAAAAAGTTTTACTCGAAGGTTTAAGTAACCAGAAGATTCCTCAACTCTCATCTCTCTCCTTATGGCGAGAAAGTAGAAAAAGAAGGTGCGCACACGCACACATACGTACAGTGTAAAAAAAGTATGCTCACAAAAGTAAAAGATTTCGTGCCTCAAAAACACATCAAATAAAATACGCGGGGAACACACCACGCGAAGAACTAAAACACTTGCTCACCGCTAATAAGATACTACACGCAGCCTCCCATTCCCAAATAAATTAAATCTCGAAACAAGAACAGACGATGAAAAAAATATCCAACCCTCGAAACTTATGAATATCTCGATAAAAAAAAAAGAATGAAATAAAAGACCATCTCGTAGATATTCATCGAGACACGCATCGTATCCATATATGTGTATGCGCAGATCCTCTGTATATCGAAGCAGCTCCCCCAATCACTCGTAGTCGCATGCTGCACATCATCGCGAGGCTCTCGAGATCATCATCGCGCGCTGCCGCCGCTGCTGCAGTGCGCCATCGCCAGACAATCGCGAAAAGAGCCGTCGTTTAGCTTGACGAGCGCTCTGCTCGCGAATCCATGTACACATACATATGTATATACGTATAGGGCACTATGGAAAGTGCATTAACGTCGAGGATGTACAAGAGGAGCATCTGCACACATACGCGGTACACACAGAAGTAGTCGAAGCGTTGAATCGTCGAAAGCTCGGGCTGCACGAGGAGGATTCCGTGTGCATATATATACACGCACCGATATGCTCCGCGTATATATGTACACGTGTTGATATCATCCTGTGTGTGTGTGTGTGCGCGTTCGGTCTAAATTTCTTGGAGTGCACGCGTATGTGCATGTGTGCGAGTAGTAGCGGCGGCGGCGGCGGCGGCAGAAGCTCCACGAGTGAGTGCCTTTGTTCGGCTCGAAGCTCGGGGGTGCGAGCGCGAGTGGTAGGGACTGCCATTTTCATCGGAGTGACGTGCGCACGGTTGTCGCGCCCCTGCCGTCAACGCTTCTCTCGCACTGTACGAACAACGGCAACAAAAAAAAAAAGAAGCGAGCGAGGGAAAAAAAATGAAATTCCGCACACTCTCGCGTACTGGGTACGTACCTATATCTCGGAAGAGAGAAAGAGGAAACAAAGCTCGCGCGCCGCTCCCAAAGAGCAGGATATATACCTGCAAGAGAAACTCTTTTTCTGTATAGTGCGCGTGCGGCGTATACGAAGAAACGCGCTGTTATTCGTGTGTGTGTGTGTGTGTGTATAGACCGTAGCAATCCGCGTGCTTTGGAAAGTTGCAATATTTGCGAGCTTCGCAGAAATGAAATATTTCGGTTTACTCTCTATATGATTTCGTTTTTGGTTTTGTTTTTTCGAGGGAGCTGGCTCCTGTTTTTTTTTTATTCGGGTGCAGAAGGGGCTTTTTATTCGCTCTCTCTCTGTATTTTTTGGAGCTGCACGACATATAACATGTGTGTGGATGTGTGTGTGTGTGGGTTTCGGAAAAATTTGTATGTCGCGTGGTATACGTCGTCTGGCCGTTGTGTAATAGGAATTTTTGGACCGCTGTACCGACGCTCTCTCGTGCCGCGTGTCAAATTTTCTCAAACAATATGCGTAGGAAATATCTTGAAGTATGTGCTTCAGCTGTATACCTACTGTCTGCTTTATCCAAGAGCTACGAGACGAGTCTGAATTTATGCGACACGTCTTTGTCTTTCTCCTCTCGTACGCATGTGTCTTTTAACATATTAAAAACTTGGATTTAACTGTTTTTCCTAGTGATGAATTAATGGATTAAGAGCTTTACTTCTTTTTTTTTAGTTTCTGCACTCTGTTTTATGAACCTCGTATACTACGGAGAACTTTCGAATTTCGAAATATGAAAAATAACAGGATTCCAAAAATCTGTATTCCATCGAAAAATAGTGAATTTCGGTACTTTTTGTGATTTTTTTTTCGTTTTTTACACTATAGATATGAATTCAAATTAAGAGACGGAAATTCGATCTTTGTAATAAAAATATTAGTCTCCAGCAATACTGTTTCGAATATATTTGTAACTGTTGTTAAAAATAATATCGTTTTGAAAATGACTACTGTACTTTACTGTATGAATACTTTGCTGCTAAAGTGAATTTCGAAAATTGCCGTGAAGCCTTTTAGAAAACGCATTCTAATATAACTGATTAAAGTCCGTAAATGTATTTGTACTGTGAAAAAAGGAAATTCTGGAGCTTTTACAAAGGATGAAAAGGAGCACAGTCAACAATTCGGGCAAACGAAACATTTACTGAAATGAATTTAAGTCTTTAGAGAAATAAACTCAGTTTGTTTACGACAAATATGCTTTTCTACTTATTTTGACAGACGGGCACAAAGAAAGTGAACTTTTTTTATATAAATGATTGCAAAATTGAATGAGTATACATAAAATATGTACGCTTTGTTTTACCTTGCATTATAACATTATATCTTTTGCAATTAAAAAGTCGAGCAATCTTAAAAATGCGTCAAATAACGCGGAAAATATCATTATATAAAGAAAACTTTTTTTTTCTCTTGCGAGACTCCACCCTTAGACGTAGTGGCAATTATACAGTAATAAAGATAATTGTCACTTTTTCTCCGAGTGATTTTTAGTTTTAACGAGGCCAACCCTATTACAATTTTTTCCCAAGAACGTAAATCTTCTTAAATTAAAATTAATCGTTGTTCTATTTTATAAAAAACTAGAATCATTATATTATAATTAATTAAAATTGATATGCTTCATTAATATAACTATAGAGTGTTTTAAAATATTCCATAAAAATTACATTCTCTATTCTTGTTGTTCTATTCCAAAAGCGCGCACCACTGCGCTTCTATATCAAAATTTATAACTAACGATTCTAATACCGTAAAAAGTGAGCGCCGATAATAAGAACTGCATTAACCCGCTTATCAATCCCAAAGCTTAAGCAGCTTTCAAACCAATAATGCCAATCTTTCCTCCTCTTTTAATCGGAAAATTGAAAGCTCCGCGGTCTCGAAGTATCAGCATAATTATCCCCCATAGCACTCAAACAAATTGTTCGAGCAACATTCGCCAAACAGCCTATAAAACAGCGATCGCAACGCCAAAACCACTAAAACTTTACCCTATAGCTCTCCACCACTGTACACACACACACACATATATATATATATATATATATACAGCTCTGCACAGGAGCGAGTGATCCACGCCCTTTAAACTATACAAGAAATCTCGGTTAACCCGTTACGGTACGCCGAACCTTGCAGGCCGCATCCTAGAGCCGCGTCCCGCAGGCCAAGTGTATTTTCTCTCTCTCTCGCTCGCTCCCGGGGGAAGTGCACAAGAAACCTCATGGGGTCAAAGAGGAGGAAGGAGAGCTTCGATGCAGGAAGAGGTGGGGCCACGGTGTCTTCTTGCGCGTTCACTCACACACACACACACACACACACATGCGCGCGTGTATAAAGGGGATAGATTCAACAAATACGTTGGCCATGGATATACGCGAGGATCGAGAGATATATTATAATGCGATGCATAATTATCGGGGAAAATAAAGCTGGAGGTGGGGCATATATGCATCATCTGCTGCGGGTAAAAGTGTGTAACGATCGTCGGTCACACGTATATATAGTCGCAGCGAATAAACGCTGCGAAGAAAAGCTGCGAGGAATTTTAACGAGTTATTTTTTTTTTTTTTTTGATGGAGCGTCAAGCGACGAATTTTTAAAATTGCGATGCTGGTATAAATTTTGCCATGACGTTTTTCTCGTGAACTATTTATAGATAATAAAATGTTTAATGAACAAAAAAAAAACATAAAGCTTCAATTACTTTTAAATAATCTGTGAAAAACTAAGTATATATAACTCGAAGAAATATTTATAGCTCTGGAAATCCTCGTTCCTGATGATTCGCATCCTGTCCAACAAACTTTTGAACATCGTTCTGACACTTTGAATAAAGAACTTTCCGCAGCAACTTTTCTTTCGCTATACGGAATAAAATTGACGGCTATGAATCAGCTCTCAAAATGCTTTTTCCCAATATAGGTTGATCAGGTCTGAATAAATAAAGAAAGCGATGGGAAAATTCAATTTTAAAATTTTATTGTATTTCTTTTACCAGAATCCAATGTAACTTATAAAAAAGATCTGAACAGCGCCTATATAATAACAACAATGAAAAGTATATATATATATTCGCCTTCGGGCCAAACAACATATATTAATCGTGAACCTTTTTTTAAAGTATACTCGAATTACTTCGTACAATGGAATTGTAGACACACTTTACAATTATATCTGGAGCGCTACATTATTAACTCTAACTTTATTGCGTCACTCGTAACGAATTGAAATAACGTAAGTAACACTTTGAAATGATAGCAATCGTTTCCGCAACCGTTACGCATTCCCGCATTTAAACTACATTCGATACAAAAAGTCTCTCAGCTTCGTCTCGAGGTCCTCTCGCACAACCCGACAATACACGATTATACTTATGCATCACTTAGCCCCAAGAACCAAACCGACGACGCATTACAATCGAACAACAAAGTAACCGAAACTATATCGCGAGAACGTCCCGCTCGTATACCCCCATTGAACATTGAGAAAAATTTAGCGAATGAGAGATATCTTATGTACACTAACGATATGATTCGGTGGATGTGGCTGCGATACATCTTGCGATATCTCGCGCGCGCGCGCGCGCGTATGTGTGTGGAATCGCCGCTATCGAGTCTCCTGTTGCGCGCGCGCGCGCGAGAGAGAGAGAGAGAGAGAGAGAGAGAAGTACTCAGGGGGTAGTCCTCCTCCAGCAGCGCTCGGATACCCGAGCAGCTCCCAAGTTGTAGAACCGCAGCGACGGAGTGCGTCGTTGCTGCAGGGATGCGCGACCCCGAGAGCCGATGATTCAGATGATCTTGTCGGAGCATCGACAGGTGGCACGGCAGAACTGCCTGCGCTCGCGGCCCTGCTCCGTGTCGGACTCGCACAGCCAGCCGGGCCACGTGGCTCGCAGCTGTCGGCAGTTGGCCCAGAGGTCCGCCCAGGGACAGGCGTTCTTGCAGAGCTTGCCGAGGCGGCAGTGCTCCCCGCAGGCCGAGCAGCTCTCACCGGCGATGTACGGCTCCGACAGGCTGTCCTCCCGATTCCCGCTGAAACCAGAACCAGACGACACGGCCCTTCATTCTCTACCTCTATCTGTCTGTGTGTGTGTGTGTCTATGGACGGCCGATGCTATAGGCGTGTATACGGGTTCTTTTTGTCCGAGTGTGCAGTTGGGAGAGATTGGATCGGGAGGTTGTTGCTGCGATGCCACGAGGCACCTTGTGGCTTTGCTAGAGGATTGATGCTGGACAGTTTGAAGCGGTGTCGGGTATATAGTCCAGGCTTGACGATTGAAGGAATTTCCGGCGAATGGGGAACGTGGATGAATGGGCTATCGTTATAAAATCGTCGGACCTTTGGATCTGCATTAGTATCGACTTTAAATAAATTATGCATTCCTATCTATCGGATTATGAAACTATATATATTTCAATATTTATTATTATATTTTTTTATCAGATTTCAATTAATATTGCAATTTTATAATGATGCGCTCTGTGTTGGGTCGTAACGTACAACTAACTTTCTTAACCCTTAGCAGCAATGAGAGGAGAATTTTACAATATATAATACTATGTAATCCCTTATAGACCACCACATAATGAATTTAAGAGAATGAACCTGAATAAAATTAGGAATAAATTAAAATATAATAAATTTATAAAATTCTTAAAATGTTCGAAAATTTGAAAATCAAGCAGAAAGATCTGAAAATTCGCTTTAGCTCGTGGAGATTGATAGTTTGAATCTGTGCTTTAAAAATTATAACCAGCGATAGTCTTCTTAGATCTGTAAATTGGCTTCCAATAGATTGGTAGTAGTCGTAATGATGAGTACTATTGCTTGTTATTGCCCATTAGAGTCTTTGTGTATAAATTATTGTTCAAAAAGAATAGATTGATGTGACGTTAAAAGATTTGATTGAAGAAATGCCGATATTACATAGTTGAACTAAACACTTTTTATTTGGAGGTATTCCTTTGACGTTTGATATCTGCTCAATTGATTTACTGCCACCCCAGTTACTGCCAATCGATCAGTACTGTGATTTTCAGTGGAAAAATGTATGCATTTCAATGATACGCGCAAAAACACTACAAATAACTATTCTAGATATATTATCAAAATATTGTGTATCCACTGATCCGTTAAGGAGATGATATAATATCATTCTCTTTGCTCTTTAACGCGTTAATAGAAAATGAACTATTTATAATACTGGCCAAATTGTTGTCTTTTACATTGAATCAATTCACATTACTGGAAGAACAAACAATTGGTATTTATACAAGAGCACACAGATTTACTTTTGGTTAAATTTATCTTTTTAAATAATTCTAATATATCGGAAATTTTAATAGACCTTATTCTGTAATTATTTATTTTATTTTTAAAACTAATAAAAATAGTTATATTATTACTCTTTTTATTAAATCATAAATATATATGCAAATATATGCATACATATAACGTGGTAAACTGCATAACTCTTATACTTTCAACGTGACAACTGCTAGGGTACAGGAGTTAAACTAGTTATAGACATCAGTTTATTGAAATGCTGTACGAAACATTCGGGCAAATATTATAAATTAATTCATTTTTAGTACGATATTATTTATGTTTATTATTAATTAGTTAGACAATCAATTAAGAAATTAAATTTTCTGTTAAATGGTATGTATAGAGTAAATTCAATATCTATTACAAGATAATACATATCTATTCTTTCATTTTGGTATAATGAAACGTTGCAATTCAACACCATTTACGCGGAATATTTAATTAAATGTGTACCCGAGCTTATTCGACGTAAATGCATAAATTGTTATTGTAAGATTTTATTAATAAAATTAATTAAAATTTCAATTAAATTCTGATTCTCTTACTGAAATATTTACTAAAAAAATAATTACTTTGATCAACAGATCATTTATTTTAAAAGGTTATTGTTAATTAAATTAAAAAAGTGAATTATAAATGTATGCTACAGCTGTCATATGTTTTTGTTATCATGTAGTAATAATAGGATAACAAAAACATAATAAGTAATAGTAGGAGCAATATTTTCTTTATTTCATAAAAAAATAAATTAATAATGCCTACAAAATATGTTAATAAATGTAAAACAATGATTCAATAACAAGTTTAAATGTCTATCTTTCATTAATGGTAATAATTAATAAAAGATTAAAAGTATTTGCAAATATGTAAATGGAAGGAAATTTAATCCAAATTAATTTAATCTTATTGTAGTAAATTGCTACATTATGCTAATTAAGTGTGTGTAATTGAAGTTTTGTTTATTTACATATTAATTGCTCATTCAAAAGGTATATATCAAATAATAGTGAAAAGATGTTTTATTATTCTATTGGAACTATTATTATCTTATAATTTTTTTAGAATATAAATGAAATCAGTTGCTGTAATTGATAACTGTTGTAGTTAATATAAATGAAAATATAAACTTTAACTGATAATATATGAAATCAAATAGAAGATACTATAACTCAAGATAATATTGTCAAATCTTAATTGGACATCTATTATCTTAAGTATTTTAAACGGGATATCCGTTTTTAGAATTCTATTAACATAATACACATAACTATGAAATACTTTTATTATGAAATTAAAGTAGAAGACCCTAGAAAATGGTTTCACATTTAATTAAAACTGATAGAATTTTAGATTCTAAATTATTTTTCCACATCTAATTTAGGTTTCTTTATAAAGTCAAACTTTGAAATTGAACAATTAATTAATGAAAAACACACGACCAATTTTTTTTCTCTTTTGTAAAATGAAAATATTTTTTTGCATTTCTCTAAGCTTTGTGCTTTAAAATATAATCCCGTGAACTTTTCAATGCTTTATTTATCTGAACCGGCTATCCTATACTCAGAAATAAGAAAAAAAATAGTTTTAGCATTCATGGCGCACGTATGTTACATGTATATTATATATTTACTTTGAAAACATTAAAATAATAACAAAATTCAGTTAAATATTTTCTTTGTTGTGCTTTTGACATATTTAAAATCAAATGTTTTCCGCGGGTAAGCGTAAGTCAAATATGAATATAAAGCTTATTCGCTATGAAAAAGTCAGCCTCAAAATCGCGCTTTAGAAGGTACACAATGATATTTTTCAATATTTCGCTTTTTCTTTACGCACGCATTCGTCTGGCGTTTCTAGTGACGTCACTCCTTGTATGCGTGCACTAGCAACTGTACATGTATTTATGTATATAAAATATGAATACAAAAGTACGCACAAGTTACTTTATTTGTTAGTTTATGCCCATATCATGTGTTTTCATCTTATAGTGCTTTCAGCGCACTACAAAGCTTTGTATAATTTTTCAATACTTGTGAGTTACATATTATTCTTCGAAGGCAGAAAACAAAATTTTAAAAGTGTCTTTTGTACTTCTTCTCAATGCCACATAATAACAAGAATTCAAAATTTCTCGATTATAATAAAAAACTGTTAGATTAATGTTTTCTTTTTTATTTTCATTAATTTCAGATAAATTGTTTCAATTTAAAATAGAAGAATTTTTTATCATTTACAGTTCAGAATGTTCCATTCCCTTTTTATGGGTATATTCGACTGCTGCAGAGAAAGGTTTTTATGACATTTTTTGTTCTGACCATTGTCACGTTCACGGTTTACAAGGGTGCGCGGATCTAGTTTTTTAATTGCGCGCGCTTACTAAAATTATTCCTTCCGCGAGAAATGGTGAAAAAATGCTTCAATGCAGAAATGAAGTACAGGAATTAAACAAAACTTTTCTAATTCATCATTAAAGTTTGTCACTTTTACAAATGCATTATACTGTAATAATTTCCGTGAAAAAATCACTTCGAATCGCGATGACCTTTGCAATATACTTGCAAAAAGTCCGAATAAAAAAAAATTATTAACGAATGTATGCGCGATCAACAGCTGATAAATTCACGAATAATTTATCGCGGAACTTTACAAATTTATTATACGTTGAATCCTCTTAATGATCGTTCTAAATTATTCACATCGCGGATATTCCACGTCTACATATACATGCATACATATATATATATTCCAGAATGTGCAGAATTTTGCTCCATCGCATTTCGGAAACATATCTATGGATTACGTAAATACACCGTCCGATTCTATATATATATGTATATATAACCGAAACCCCCGTTCTCTGGCCTTTCTAGTTCAGTAACTTCAAAGGTTACGCCCGCAATGTAAATTCGTTACAGCTGCAACAACGCTCGCACGAATTCCCTCGGTAATCGGTTATACATATACCCCATGCATCCCCATCAACCCCACCAACGTGTTTTCTAATCTCGCCGCAGAGGCTCGCGCAAGCTATAACAGCACAAGATGCGAATGTAATATTTCGCCCGGGATAGAAGTAGGAAAAAGGGATAACAGGGATAATGAAGCGAGACTCACGCGGGACAGTAGTTGCAGACGTAGCTGAAGTAGGGTATGCCACGGGGTCCGCGCTTCCCGTCGCACTCGGCCCATCCGCACCCGACTACGTGACTCGTCGCCCAGACCATCTGCGTGTAGTGTCCGACCTTGCTCAGATCATTGTGCTCCTGGGGGCCGTAGGCGAAGAGCCGCTCCTCCGAGAACCACGTCTTGATCGCGAAGAACCTAAGATCGATCAAAGACAAATCATATTACATTGCGCCGTCTCTCTCTCTCTCTCTCTCTGTGGGTGTGTGCGAGGAATTCGTGCGCCCGGACGACCCTTAAAGCACGTGCCCGTATGTACCACTTGTCGCCGAAAGGGTTAATAGCGTGTATAGAGTGAGTTCCGTGTTCTCTGCGTGTGTAATTGCCATATCCTCGCTCTCAAACTAGTTCCAACTTTGAATAATATTGCCGCGACCTTTTTTAACGCTGAATCAAATCGCGGTATGGCAAAACTATGCAAATTTAAACTTTATCATACGTATATGCGAGGGTGAATCGCGTTGAATGCGATCTGGTAAAGAAAGAGAAAAAAAAAGGCGATAGCGGGAGAGCAGGAGCGAGTTATCCTCTATGGCCGCAAAGTCTAAGCGCATTATGGTCTAGAGAGCGCACTTCTGTTTTGAAACGCCTCGGCGTTTAGCGACGCGCGCTCGTGGATTTCCATATTTCGAGCACACATGCACGCATTCGACATGGAACTCTCCATAGACATAGAGGATTCGCGCGCCAGCTACACAGAGAGAGAGAGAGAGAGAGAGGGAATCTGGCACGACGCCAGGATTCATTGGGATTCAAAATCCCGGGTGGCGCGCCGCGGCTCTGCAGGCCGCCCCTTCCGTAATGCGAGACCGTCGGCATGTGTGCCCGAGATTAAATGTTCCGAGCGCTCCGGATGTGTGCGTCCCTCTCCATCCCTGGCGTGTGTCTAGGTGAGCGTGTGTAGGTGTCGGTGTCGGTGGGAGCTTTTGGCCTCTCTGGCCCGCCACACCGGTTATAAGGTCGTATTTGACGTATAATTTCTTTAGGGGTAGTTCCGTACCTCCTGGCGCGCCGAGTATACCGAGCGAGCGTGCGATGCCGGTATATGTGTACTATAAGTAGGTCAGCATTCTGACCAGTTATTAGCGGTAATTAGTCCTTTCAGTCACCTTGTCCATTATAATGGATATATATTTCGCGCCTTTTTTTTTTCCTATTTAGCTATGCTCGTAGCGACGTATGTATATGCTTGTTCGGTTATTTGATGTCGAACGGTGCATACGATAGGCGGCCGCGAGTATAATCAAAAGTCGATGCGGGGCGGCATGGGCAAAGGCTCATTGCTAATTTACGGATTGCTTATAGGATGAAAGCTTCGGCTCCGCGAATTGCTCATAGTTATAGTTGCGTTGGATTATTAAGGTGTAATTGCGTTTTGTCGGGGCTTGATTTGGTGCGTGCGCGATATACTTTGGATATTTGTGTATAGAAATGAGGATTACGCCCGAGACTCGCCATGATATACTAGCCTCGAGTGATTATAATAGGATTATTTTAATTGGATTTTGTGCACACACTGTGATAAGTATACTCGAGTGTATTGGGAATTCCCAAAACGCTTATTCAACGCTCGATATATAACTGAAATCTCGGGAATATTATTTCACAATAGTATACACCCAGGCCGAACGCAAATACAAAATCGTCTCGCTTGAAATATACTTAATAGAATTTACGTATATAAGCCAAAGCGTCCTGCAAGTGCAAGAAATTAAGGCACTCGGAATAGTTTAACGATAAAATTATGCATCGTCGTTAGTTACAGGTGTTCCCGCCGGCATCTCGCTTAACCCTGCGCGCCACGAGAGTCAAAAAGCCGCGACCTCTCGCGTTATCGCACATTACGATCTCGAAGATGTGCATTACACACGCGCAAAGCGAAATAAGTTAATCCGCTCTCTCTCTCTCTCTCTACGAAGCTGGCAAGAAATCGCGCAAACCCCTGCCACACCTTATAATAAGTACCCTCGAAATATAATCGTACGAGGGCAAAACGTCGACTCTCCTCCGCTGCTGCTGCTGCTGCATAGGTCCAAATTAACAGTTTTGGTCTGGTCGCGAGTCGAGCCACCAGCAGCACCGCCGCCGTCGGTGCGGTGTACGAGCTTCGGTGCAGCCATATCGAATCGACATTACCGAGCCATTAGGTAGTGCGCTCGCGCGACCCTATACAGCATCAGCAGCCGCGGGCGTGCTATAACCAACTAAACCACCAGCGCGCGGCCAGGGCCATTTGTAAATTTCCTCCTGCTCTCCCTCTCTCTCTCTCTCTCTCTCTCGTTCCCCTACAACTACTGGTTAATTATCGTGTCCTCTCTCTCTCTCTCTCTCTCTGTGTGTGTATGGGCTGGCACGCAAGCCGCGATGGTATATAATTCCACATCAGTATTACAGAGGTGTGTATGTATCGGTGTTAACGAGCTTACCAGGGTACTTGGGCAGTCGAGATGAAGATGTTCTGGCCGCAGCTGCCGAAGGCGTCCGTGTGCAGGCCCGTGGCGTTGTCGTGCGTCAGGGCGTAACAGGCCTCGGCCCATTTCTGGGCAGCTTTAGCCGCCCCCGAGTGCCACTTCTACGTGTCGCAGAAAGAATGAAAGAAAGAAAAAAGAATTTCCGAGGTAAAATAGGTCTTGGTGTGTATATATATATATAGGTGTCGAGGATTCACTCAGCGCTCCTTCACTTCCGCGCCGCGTGCGTTTCTTTCTCTCGACCTTTTGTGTTTTTCGTCACTGCCTTTTTGCGCGCATATTGTTGCGGCCGGATAAGTTTTCCCGAGTATGTGCCAGTCCGTGCTATTTGCACCGAGAGGCGCTTTTTTCGCGGGAGGGAAACTTTTTAAGCGAGTTCTTTTGTGTGTTGGGGGGAGGAGATAATTTTGGATGGATTTGGGTCGATTTGTCTTTGATTCGTGCGGTAGACCAAGCGCGAGTTCGCTTTGAGATATATTTGTATGTATAAGTTGATTGAGACAAGGATGAGATGTTCATCAGGTATTCAATTTGCCTCTCGGTACAGATTGTTGACGGGCTTATAGTCGGGAATGGCATATACGGATGTATTAAATTGTCAGGGATACTGTTTGGAATTTGAGATGGCTTATTGAGCGAACTATTGGGCTGATTAAGTTGTAATGAGGTTCTTTGATTTTTAGTAATGATTACTAAGCGTTTAAGACCTTGCTTATCTTTTAAATTAAACTTTGAATAATAATTTGTCAATCAATGCTGAAAATGTATTTACGTTGAAGAAAACTATTTCACGCTTAGATTTTTCTACTTTTATGTCAACTAGAGTGTATATTTTCCTGATCAAGCAGCAAACTTGACGGATCGACATTCAATGAGAGTCACTCTTCTAAATATATATATATATATACGAAAAAAAATGAAGGATGGAACTTATACGCGTTGAATATATTGGATAGAATGACAAATCTTGAAAGTCAAAGCGAAGTGCAGTAAGTTTTACTTACTGACTGCAGATTTTATGCCTTAAAGGTGGTCGGAATTACTGGAATTCCGGGCTGACTTTACAGGTTCTTTATACTATTCATAAATTCACCTTATACCGTTTGGTAAATTGCGCCTTTTCATACTTCTGCGCATGCTGAATTCAGGCAGAGAGAGAGAAAAAAACGTTTCCTTTTAATTCGACAAAAGGAGATTTAAAAAAAAATCTTCGTTTTTTTTTTCCTAACCTTCCTCAAGTATTCGCAATAAAGGAATTTTCTTGTCCCTCTCTGTATCGCATCGAGTACTACACAGAAAAAAAACCATACATTGAATGTCTCTCTTTGACGTATAATAGTAGACTTAATGCCTTTTTCCGCATGAATTGTAAATTAATTACGCGCGAAAAATAAGAAACGAGGAAAACTTGTATAACCCTGGAACTCGTTTTAAAGTCCGGACAAAAAAAGTAACGAAATAAATTTTTCTCCGTATGGTAGCGCCTCGAACGACAAAAGAAAAAAAAACCGATATTAATTGCAACGCATTTTTATCGGAACAAGCCCGTTTTTCGCGATCCCTCGAGATTATATGAACGTGACGATTTGCCGCTTACGCCCCGGTGCAGCTTTTCGACCGACAATGAAAATAATCGTGCACGACCTCTTCCGCGCGACTTACAGCTATGTACCAAACGTTTATTGGATTCAAAAAAAAAAAGATTCTCCTTTTTTCTTCTTCTTCTCTTCCTCCTTCGAGCGAGGCAGTTTAACCCCTTTCTCCGATACATCCAGTACAGACAGATATATAGAATTCTGTGGTAGCAGGCACCCCTGGGATTTGCGCTCCGACAGTCCTATAGACCCGCTTCGAATTTCCATGCGAATACATTGCGACTACAGCGGATCCACACGATATGCGGATTTGGGTGTATATTTGGTAAGTGATCCGAGTCAGTGGATCAAACGATCAAGTCTATATCACGTGTTTCTTTTTCTTTTCCTTTTATTTTTTTCTTCTTTATACCGATAAAATTCATTGCTGTTACAACTCGGACTTGCTTTCCGTGCGCATATTCTTCAAACTGTTTTTACCGAACTTTGCTCGGTGAAATGATAAAACGCAATTATCACTGCAACAACGGTAGCAGCGTGTTTTGTACGTATTTAAGGAGAAATAAAAGCAATTTCTTTCGGACTCGGTTTGTAATTGCGGACTTGAGTGCGTTGTTTAACGTCGGCACACACAAAACCCAATAGAATAAAGTGTACGAACCCCGTATTTGTGATAATGTTAAGCCTTTGACCGGTGGCAAGTTCATTAAACTTTGCGTAGAGAACTCGTTAAAAGATTAATTTTCGTTTTTCCCAGGCCAAGACAAGTTTACGGAAACCGCTGAGCGGACGTTGGCGTGGATCCTTTAAATTTTAACCGCGCGCCCGCGTGTGTGTACAGAGCGACGGTGCCGGCAGCGAGCAGATTTCACCAGTTACGCGCAAATTATCCTCAACTTTATGAACACTAATTTTCCTGTATTGTCCCATTCGCGCGGCAGTAACGATAACAAAAAAGTAAAGAGATCAAATATATTTTACAACGCGGCAGTTGCCTACGAAATACTTGAATCCTTTAAAACGTTTTTAATTGTATCGTATAATTTATATAAAGATTGTGCTACCGGCAATTAAGAGAAAAATCAATTTGCGAAAAGGAGAGAATATACGAGTCCCGATCAAATAGTTTCGCGACGTATTGAAGCGCGCTCGAGTAAGCAGGCGAAGGCCGAGTGTAGCGCGCCGAGATCCGATACACACACACACACACGCAAACACACATACCCAGAAACTCGCACGCGATATAGCAGTCACCAGTATATCGCGCAAACTTTGATCGGCACTTCGCGCAAGTTTGCCGCTCCGCGCACAGCCAAGTCGATTCCTTCCCTCGAATCAAACCCATTGTACCTTTCGAAAAAATATTCTCAATCTCGCACGGAGTTTCTTCCAGCTAGTAATGGTATTTTTTTTCTTTTTTTTTTTTTTTTTTCGTAGATAATAATATCGCATGGCAATCTGCTGTTTTCTACCAGATATATAGAGCCGGATCAGGTGTGAAGAGTCGCGGAAAATTGAATGCGATCCATGCTAGAGCCACACATATATACATATACGTATCGCGCGTATAGATTATTGTAATATAGAGAGAGAAAAGCTAGAATCTGCGGGTAAATCTTACCATGACAAGCATGTTGGCGGCCGGTGGATCCACGCGGCTGCGGAAGAAGTTGTGATAAAGGACGATTTTTCTTTGAACCTTCTTGTCGCTCGGAGCCAAGACCCTCCTGGGTATCCTGTCGCCGTATAATCGGGGCACTGAAAGAGAAACGGCAAAACTTGTCTCTCTCTCTCTCTCTCTCTCTATCTTCCTTTCACTCTCCCACTCATTCGCTATACGTATAGTCCCCCCTTTTCTATTTTTCCCATTCCTTCTTTATCGGTCCTTCCTGTGTTTTATACCCACTATCTTTACCTTCACCCTCACCCTTTCCCTCTCTCTCTCTACCCTTTCGTTACTTTTATTTTCTCTCTCAGTCACTCGCTCTGCGGCACGGCAGCTTCCGAAGCGGAACTACGTACAAACTGTCTGAACGCTCTCGGCACGGGGGTGAGCGGGCGAAACTATCGAGCGGGACGAGAGAGAGAGAGAGAGAGAGAGAGACTCGTCCGCCGACTGACAATCGATATCGGGGGTTTTCCACTTCCGAAAATAGAGTACTTCTTTCCTTTCTCACTGCAAAACTTTTCCAACTTGCTTACAGGCTCCGCGCGCCGCTTGCCTTCCGCGAGCCCTTTTCCTCCCTTATATACCCAACCCAACCCTCCTCCTCAACCCCTCCGCACACTTTCTCATCTTTCGTCCCGGCCCGTCGCGTCATTGCTTATTTTTTATTACCTAAGTTCCGTCTCTCTCACAACTTTTCAGTCTTCTTTATATTTACGACTCTTGGGGTCCTCCGATCCCGAGGAAATTTCGCCCTATCGTTTTCCACTTTGCTCGCGTTCGAGTATATAATATCCCCCCTGATCGCCGCGTGTCTGTGTGTACATATATACAAGCAGAGCTCTCCTTTCTTTTTGTTTCCGCGTCCACTCTCGTACGGCGAGCGCGAGAATCTGGTGTAATTCGAAAGTTGTCGGCAAATTAGGCGATAACCATTTGTCCGCGGATATCGTCGTGGCGGGGCGGCGGTACAGTTTTATTATCTCTTTCTCTCTCGCGAGGTTCTTTTTTCGATTCTTGAACCAGCGAATCTCTTCCTCTCTTTCTCTCTCTCTGTGTACCACGATCGCTTTTAACCGGAGACCCATTGTGCGCCTGGAGATTCCAATTGCGGTGTGCAGTGCGCGCGCTCAGACTCTTTTCTCTCTTTTGTACAAAGTGTATTTTATCGCTTGTACGAACCAGAAATAGAATTTTTGATGAAAATTTTAATTAAATTGAGGGTGAGAGAGAGAAGGAGAGAGAGGGGAGCTTTCCAGCCGCGGAAATCTTACTTTCAAGCATTAATCGACTTGAGAAGCAAGAGAAGTAAGAGAGAGAGACTTTACGACGTTGCGTTAGGGCGACGCTGGTAAATTTTTTGTGCGTTAACGGGGCTTAACCGCCTTGTCAGCGCCCATATATATATCGGGATTATATTTTTTTCTAACTGCTTCCTGCGCTCCCATCGAGGATCTCAATCAAATTATTCGCTCCGTAATTAAATGAATTTAATCATTGGGAGATTCTGCGCGCTTTTTGCGGCCCTCTCTGACGTAATTATTATATACGCGCGCCACAGAAAATTTTCCAGGAAATTCGCGCCAACCGAGCTTATTCGTTAGATTTTCGAAAATATGACGCGCAGATATATCCGTTGGAATGTAACAAATTTCCTTCTATGTCATTTTAGGAGATTAAGCTCGTGCCGCATTAATCCTTTTTTTTTTGTTCCTTGCTTCTCTGGAAGAATATGCTGCAGGTGGTCGAGGCAAAGGAATTACTTTTCATTGTCAAAACAGAATGAAAAATGTGTTCAAAATCTCCGCGCGCGCGGGACTGATCAGACCCGGATTTTTTTCCTTTGAACGGCTTCAGTCGTCCCTGAATTGAAATAGCAAAATTGAAATGTATAATGAAGATGTGTCTATGAATCGCAAAATTTATCATTTACATCATAAAATCATTAACTTAAAAGTCCAACTAATTTTCTTATATACACTTTATAGAATCTTACGACTTGGAAAAGTAGCAATGTAGCTCTGTAACGGAAGCACAAGCTAAACAAAAAACTAAGCGTTGATTAAAAATGTTTACTTGATTTGACAGATAATGGTAAATTTGCAAAACTTTCATTTTTTTTCCCCCTATTTTGCGGAACTTGTATACTTCTTTTGCAAAGAACTTCTTAGTTATAATTGGGGAGCGAGTTAAGAGCAATACCAAACGCAAAAGTTTAATTAAAAATGTAGTTTTCCGATGCCTTTCCCCCTCTTCCCTCCCCCTTCACTTTTAATTAGCCGACTCATTTCTTCGCTCTACGAATGCACGCAAAAATTACTTTTCCCCAAATGAAATTCAAAACAAATAAATTCCATAGTCGGCGCGGGCCCGAATATAATCTCGAGCTCGAATGCGTACGCGTGGTTATTCGATAAGTTTCATCCAATGTATAAACTGCAACACTTGCGCGTATACAATTCGGCTTGATAAAAAAAGCAGCTTACTTTCGGGAATTTCATTCGATTTCAATTAATATCAATTTCACGAAATATTCACGCTGAAGTTGAAAAGAAATAAGCTCAAAGTAGCGCGTTTATCCGGTCCATCGATGCCCCTAACAGTTTTAGAAATAAACGCGCCCGACACGGGCCATAATCGCTCGGCGAGATATCGTTCCGCAGCATCGCTATGCGCACTCATACACGCGAGCTCCGCAAGTCCGCATAAAACATAAAGCTCTCTCGAGTTTTAAAATAGTCGCCTGCCAAGCATCCCTCTTTATCAGCCGTCGTTGCGCCCCTTTCGTACGGTACTGCACAAAAGCCTCGGCAGTAATCCCGATAAAAACGAGCCGGGCGGCAAATACAAGGCTGTATGTATATATACAGGGCGCACGTCGTAACAAAACTTTAGCTCCGTAGCCCCTCAACAATAGTTTATATACAGCTCCTCTCATTCACTCGTCTTATCATATACCAGGCTTGTAGTGATCCTCGTCGCTGAGGGGCTGGCGCATGTCGTCGCTCCTGGACGGCGTCGCGGCAACCGCCAATCCGACCGCCACCAACAGCAGCCACGTCCAGTTCATGGCTGCTGCTGTTGCTGCTCTCTCCCTCTCTCTTTCTCCTTTTCCCGCCGATCGACAGCTCGACCTCCTCCGATACGCTCCTCGCTCTTTACACTCTCCTCGCTTTGTTGTCTGTGTGTCCTGCAACGAGAAAGAAATGAAAGGGTTTTTTAGACATATATATATAGGCGTGCAGCTATAGCGGAAATGAAAGCTGCGCGCACGTGTATGTACGGGGTAGCGAAGCTCGTGAAATTGCTGCGCACATACACGCCGCACGCAGCTGAAGCTTTTCTGCCACTCCCGTCTCGTCGTCCTCGTCGAGCTTTTAATTAAAGCGATTTTCGGCTAGCAGCAGCTACTTCGCGCCAAGAACGCCGAGATAGTTACAAGACAAGTTCCTATATAGTACACAAACCGTGTGTTTTTACACGACCCCCATATAGTGCGAGTAGATCGTTGGAATTTAAAAGGTCTGTTTTTATTATTATTATATATATAAAAGAAAGCTGGAGCGAGTAGTCGCGCAGGTTTAAAATAACAATGCGTCCGCACTCGGAGTGCATTTTTGTTCTTCTTCTTCTAGGTATATTTATATCTCTTATAAGGATCTCTCTATCTCTCTCTTAAATCGTATATCGATATACATCTTTCATAACGGCGCGCCGCGGCGCTTGAAGCAATATTAATTCTCGCCACGGGCGTGAAGGCATGAAAGAGCGCGCACTGCATCGGGCTGCCGAGTGTTCGCCGCGGCGAGCTATTAATCGCGCCGTTTATCCGCTCGTATATATAAGAAAGCGAGGCCGGCCGCTGCTGCTGTGCAGGATTCCTTCTTCTCGCGCGGGGTGAAGCGTCGGGGGAGCAATTATCCGCGCGGGCCGCGGCTCCTCGTTGCGCATAAAAGCCGAGGAGAGGCCTTTTTTTTTTTATAAATAGCGAGTTTATCGTGATTCATCGGGTGGTGAGCTCTGTACGTATATATAGTTGCGTTGGACGTTTCGCGCCAATGATTATTTTCCCATCGAAATCCCTCTAATTAGTCGACGCGCGTATATATATAAACGTATAGAAAGATAGATAATGAGCTGCGAGCTGTATAGTAATTAACAATTAATCAGGGGGTACGAAAGAAGAGCGCCGCGCGTCCATTTAGTTTGATAAATGGAAAAGCTCTCTCGCAACCCAAATTCCCTGTAGATATATATGCATTGCAGCCACACGTGTATATATAACCGTATATAGAGCGCGCGCGACGAATCTCGTTTTTGCCCAAGTATTCGATATATATAACAAATCGAGGGCGAAATAGAAAACAAAGAGAAGCTTGAAACTTGCCAGCTCTCTCCACTTCGGGACGAGCAATCGTCGATGTATCAATCAAATCAACCAGCTATATATACGTGTCCGCCGAAGCAAAGAAAAGAGAGAGAGAGAGAGAGAGAGAGAGAGAGAGAGAGAGAGAGAGCAGATCGCCTAAAAGCCCACATATACGCGAATCTCCGATCCAACTTCCCGATATATAAAGAAGTATATCCAGTGTGCATAGAGGAACTTGCAGCAGCAGTGGAGGGGATCTTCTGGGAGGCAAAAATTCTCAGTATGCCCAATCTGAGAGCAGCAGCTCCGAGTTTCGAGAGCGTCCTTACGTATATATATATATATATATGTAAGTGTATATATATATAGACACGCGGCGGCGGCATCGTCAAAGAGGTATCGAAGCTCGAGTGCTCGTTGACGTTCGACGACTAGACGGCGTCTCGCACCGCCACCCTTCTTCCTTACAGTGTGCACCAATACATACATACACACATATATATATATATAG
>UELU01145151.1:227449-242121 GCA_900490025.1 Megastigmus dorsalis | reverse complement strand
CTCTCGCTCTCTCTCTCTCTCTCTCTGTAATACAGTATGATGCTATTGGTCGCACTCTAAATGCATCAGGCGAAATGGTAAGTTAAAACGGGTGTGGGACTGAATTGACACCCCTTTTCGAGTTACTGGACTTCTGCATTTGTAATCTGTTTGAACGAATATCTGCGGGTTGAAATAGTTACATCAAACATTGATCCCTAGCTGGTCAACGGATTAATTCTACTGTAGCAAATGTTATTTTCCTAGCTGGAGCTTAACGCTACTACACTTGGTCCCTTGTTTCGTTGAATGGACTCTTATCAATGGACTCTAATACCTGCGGTGATCGAAGGGAGATAGATTTATACAAAAAGTGCGCAAACAGATGTTTCGAGATGGCGATTGTATTTGTAAAAGCGATTAGATGCTGTAAGAAGACAGTTTTCTTTTTCGCACTGTTTTCGTGGTGGATATTAATGATATTAGATCAAAATTATTTGTACTATTATCAAGATTTTTATTGGACTTTGAAATTGTTTGATTACAGTTCGGTTTGAATAACGAATCTCTTGGACACACTCATTGATTTTCATCCATGCTTTTTGCGTTATTTTCTCGTATTTTCCTCCACTATATTCTTCGAACGTTTTTCTTCACTTTTTTCCACCCGTTTTTCGATCTTCGATGTTCGTAAACTGGAGAATTCCATCGATTAGATACCTGACCATATCTCGAGTCTTACTACTCTATCTTATACTTTCACTAAAGCTTTATCTTGCTCAAATATTTCTACTGTCTTTGTTTCTATCGATTTCTATTCTAAATCCCCTTTCATATCATTCTTTCTTCTTCCTTTTCCCGTTCATTTTCTTTGTGGGATTATTTTTTAAGGAAAGTACTTTCTGTTTCGTTTCATTCTTTATTTAGAATATGATTAGGCGCAATTTGATATGCTGCACTTGATGAATCAAGAACTACTTCTATGTATTGGTATTTTTATCAAATTAAGTGCAGAGCATCTTATATGTATACTTCAATGATAATGAATGATATTATGAAGTAGTGGCAATTTTAAATAGAAATAGCAAAAAATTCAAGAAAATATTTATGCAGAAGTGTTAAATTTTTCAAAGTTAATGGATTAAAAAAAGATACAAGTAGAGTAGAATACCATTTACACTTAAACAAAAAATGATAAAGGAATGTATTCCGAAAAGCTTACTTGGCGCACAGACTTTTTTCTTCGGAATCCAGGTTTCTTCTCCCTTTTTGTCGAGACGGCGGGGAAGGAGAGCTAGGGAGGAAGAAAAGTAAATAGCGAGAAATACACTTACTCGAGGATACCTCGAGGATAAATTCAGCGAGCTAAACGAGCTCTCGTTCTCAACGGTGCTTAGCGAACACAATACCCCCCGTCTCCCACTTTCTTTGTCTCTCTCTCTCTCTCTCTCTCTCTCTCTCTCTTGCTCCTTAGGCTTTTCTCAGCATGCGCCAAGAGAGAGGTGTGCACAAACTGTTGGAACATCCTCGGTGTTAGTCATAGTTATGATACTGCGTTTTCTCGCCTTCTTCAGCTTCGTATATACGCACACATACATTTGCAAGTATCTGCTACGTAGCATTGCATTCTCTCTCACTCTCTTTCTCTCTGCCCTTAATACCGCGATGCGCCCTTCTAAGTTTCCCTTCCTTGGGCGTATTGCTTCGTGCGTCGCGCTATTTCTTAATCTGGTCCATATTCATGTGGATCGTCTTTACCCCCCCCCCCCCCCCCCTTGGGTATACTCGTTGCTACACAATTTATCCGGCCCCCTGCGCTTTAATACCGTTGTGTATATACGCGTATGATGACGAGTGACTCGAATGTTTGCTCTGCCTCAAGTAGCGATGTATATAACACACAACCACACACACACATATATACATATATGTATAAGTGCACAACTTGCGAGGAGAGCTAGCGAAGCACGAAATTTTCTTGTGTAAGCAGGTAGCAAATGGAATGTCGATGAAGGAATAATATGTTGAAGGAGAAGACAAGTGTTGTTGCTATACTCTTATCGAAAGACGTGAGGGTCGAGCTGTACCTTTCTTGTAAATCGATCTACAAACATTGAAAAAGGAATTATGCTATACAATGGTAGCAGTTATATGAATATTAGGAATAGATAGGTATCTATATTCCTCCAAATAAAACAGCAAGCGAAACTTATATGGAACTTGTATCATTTTTTATTTCATGCAGACGTTTTATTTAAAAAAATCTCACCGCCTACTTAAACCAAAATATTTATAATAATGCCTAGTTAATTGTGTTCTGTTAAGATAAATATGTCAGAAGTCAATAAATATTTTCCCACCACAGTCAAATAATGACATACACATTTTTTTAAATAAAATGAACTAAATAAAGGAATATTCATGTTTTTCAAACTTTATACTTTATCTGATAAATATGCTATTAGTGAAAGAAATTTCAAAAAAACAGTTCCCACAATCGGATTAAGCTTGTTTCTGATTAGTTGTATTTCATCAAATTTTCTTAGAACCATACACGTCGATAGATACGAGTAAGAGGGAGTATATATATAGAGTTCTGAAACAAGAGCGGAAGGAAAGAGAATGATAAGGAACAGCATATAATTTTGCATCGCCAAAGTTACACAGTGAGCTTAAGTGCAGACCAGTGCGAGGCTTAAAGCAAACATATATATGGTACAGAAGGGCACGAGACTCGCCTGGAAAGTCGCGTCATGACCATTTAGCCGTCTCGGACTTAAGTGTTAACAGCGCACGGTACCCCTATATGCAATAGACGCCGATAACAAGCCGCCGCACACTTTGGAGTATAACCACCCGTTAAATCAGTGTCCTAAGTAAGCTTCGGAAATAATTGCAGCATCGGAAACCTCTTAGCGGATTATCTATCGAATTATTTCCGCGAGCTTGTTTAGCGTTTCGAATTTGCGAGCGCGTGGTTTCTCATATTGGTTCTATAAGCTTCAAAAATCTGGAACAATGGTTCGTTTTAAGTAATTCGCGTCCCTGAATAGTAAGCCTCGGTAAGCTATACAATTATTTAGATTGTACAAAGCAAGTGACAAAGCCAAATAGAATCAGCTGCGAAGATCATAGAGAAACTAACAAGGGGAACCCAAGGAGTTCGGAAACCAGATTTAGCTAAACTGCTTCCCTAGGCTTATTTCATCACAAAACCAAGAAACCTCGGTCATTTCCTTCAAATGGGCCTTGGATTAGATGTTATGGCAATTTTAAAATTCAATATTTTACCATTTTTACGTGAGAAAGCATCATACATTTTGCTATAAAATAAAATAAATAAGTCACTCTATCTTTAACTGAAAGGATTTCATCAAATTATATACTATCAAATAATATTAACCATTGAGGCGTATTATGATTATTAGATGTATTTCCTTTATCAAAAATTGAACAAACTACTAATTAATTTTTTTATTATAGATATAAGAATAAATTTATCTAAACTCATAATTAAAAATTAAAATGATGCGTAAGTCACCATATGGATAATCAGTTTTTAAGTTTGTAATTTTTACTACTATCATCAAATCAATTTTGCTTTTGCAATATCAAAATAGGTTTTAAGTTTGCATTGTGAAGCACAGCGAACATCTTTCTTAAATTGTTTATTCATTATTTGATTATTTATAGTCGGATATATTATTTGTCTAATAAATACAGCTTGCAAGATATAAAGAAAAATTTAAAGTCTTACTTCTATTTCAATTAAGTAAGAAGGAAACAAAAAATAATACTTTATTCATCGCTCTTCAATGATGCAAACTTCAAACATATATTTCCAAATACATAACTAACCTTTGCACTTACATCCACTAGTTCAATGCAGTTAAACAAATTTTATTTGATCTGTACAAGTTTTACAGATTTCTTACTTGATTATCCCATTCTAGTAATTTCCACATAACATGATACTTCAATCCATATCCTGAAATTACAAAAAAAAAATACAGAAAATATATTATTCCAAATTTTAAAATCAAATATAAACAATAATACTTATCTAATTAATAAACAAAATCTTTACCGCTGGCATCTACGCTTGAAGCAATATATTTGAATGCATCAAAAATAACTCACAAATATAACCGTTCGGTACATTATCACTTATGTTTTGAAATTTATAACCTATGCACCACATAAACCTATACACGTTGCAGGTGAATACAATTTGAAGTCGTTCCTATAATTCTGTAGTATACTCTCACAATAATCTGTATAACAAATATTCCCTTCTATTGATAGCATATATAATAAAACCGAGCAATAATTTTAGCTTATTAATTGCTCTTATTATAATTGTAGGGTAGGTTTTATTGACAATTATACCCAACTCGAACTTTCCGTATGAATATGTATACTTAAAAAGGAACAGGGACAAATATAAGGAACAGATAAAGGCTCTACAGGCAAAAAGAGAAAGTTGCAGAAATAGGAACAGCTATAAAAATAACACTAGTTAATATATATCTATATATATATGAAGAACAGGAACAGATACAAAGAATAAGCACCCTGTTCCGGTTCTTCATACATATCTATATACCAACTAATGTTATTCTTATATCTGTTCCTGTTCCTGTTCTTTATCTTTTTGCCTGTAAGGACGTATAACATTGGAGCTATGTAATCTTTTAGTAGTAAACAGTAAATAGTAATATTACCGAACCGTTTCTGGAAGCAGATGTAAACTCACAATTATAACTTGATTTTACTTCATCTTTGTCAAAGGTAAGCGGGTGAAATTGAAAATCTAAAAATATTTCAATAATAGTAATAAATGTCTTACCGAGGTTGTTTCAATTAGGAGTAAAAATTTTCATCAAAAACTAAATACAGAAGCTCACACGCTCGCCCGCCACCTTTGATAATGAGTTATTATCGGACGCAAGGGAGTGGGAGGGAGAGCGAGAAAAAATTAGATCGATCGATCGCTTCAACTTAATGAATTCGTCCGAAAAACCAATTTCAGCCCGGCGAGCGATCGGCCTTTTGAATTTTTCAGCGCTCCACCGCTGCAAATACACGAGCGCGAACTTTCCGCAAAAAGCATACACCAATTTCATCCGCTGAGCCAAACTAAAAAAAGGGGAGGATGAAAAAAAAAAGCACATCCCCGGCACATCCAGTAATGAGAATCGCTCCGGCGTGCGCGAAAAAAGTGTTTTCCAAGGGAAAGGGGGAAGGTGGAGGGAGGGAGGATTACAAAAAAAAAGGAGATTCCAGAAAAGCTGCAGAGCGTCCCCAGCTCGTTACGCTGCTACAGCGACTTTCGATTATCTCCAAGTGATAGTGGTGGGGGACTGGGGCGGGAGGAAGGGGGCGAAAGAGAGAAAAAAGGAAGCGAGAAAGATTCTATATGCGTTAGACGTTCGGTGGAGACGTGACTCTGTCAGCCTTTTTACTTTTTCTTCTCTTTTTTCATTTCGGAACCGAGAGACAGAGAGAGAGAGAGAGAGAGAGAGAGAGAGTGGAGAAAAGAGAATTTGCCTCTTTTGGATGAGTCGTCGGTGCTTGCATAAGATTCGGCAGCGTTCGGGATTTTATTCTGGGAGTGGATCTGATATTCGTTTCAACAGGAAGCGTATTGCGGCTGCTTCTAGGAACGAATTATTTTAGATTTTTGAATAGCTCCTTTCTGCTTTAATGAAAGTAAAGCAACAGTGATTTCAGAGAAGTGCTGTAAATTATATTTGATATAGTTTCTTAAACGTATATTCCAAGAAAGTAAAACCATAAATTATTGAGTGTTGTTCGATAAATATTCATTACATTTGATGGAAATATAGTGAAAAATATTCAAATGTGGTTTTCCGATAATCTATAGAAATAAAAGGAGCATTTTAATATGGGGTTTAAAAGTTATATTTAAATTATGCAGATTTGTGAAATAAAATTATTAATTTTATCAATTATAAATGCTGTATGCAAAATTGGGCTCAATTTACAAAATGTTAAAATAATGAAAATTAAACGAAATAAGTGTGAAACCGTAAACGTCGATAACTATATAAACGTTCGACTCCTCTTCCTTAACGTAGATTAACTTTTCAGAACTGATTTCGAAGCCTAAAGCCTTGTTATTCTTTCACTCTCACAGTCACTACGAAAACGGAATTATCTCAAATAGTGGACTTTGCGATTCCACAAGTGACATTTCAATTTGTTTTTATATACTTATTTTGTAAATCAGTACTTTTTCTTTGCGATTAGAAAAGTACATGTAAAGCCAATAACCTAATTGAATTCATTATTGAAAGTCAGTGGCGCTAATGGAAGTTATATGGATGAAAAACAAACAGAAAGCGAGTTCTCTCAATAACTCAGGATAAAGCAGTTTCCAAAGAAACTTTTATGAAATCGCAGATTAGCAATTTATCAGGTAGCTATGAAAGGGTGTCCGTTTGCGAAAGGGCACGTACGTCATTCTATTGAAAAAATTTTTTTAATGCCTCTTTAATTGCACAACTTTCAGCATTCCGTCCAATTCCCCGCAACTAATGAAGCTGTAAAAAGTCGCATCGATTGTTCGCTCACGCCGCGCCGCCACGCCGGAGAAAGAAGTTTTCGCGGATGCGCGCGCGAGCAATAGGAAATAATGGATTCCTGCCGAGGAGTAAGAGAGAGAGAGAGAGAGAGAAAGAAACAGAAAAAGAGAGAGAGAGAATAAGAACTAGACGAGCAAAGCAAACAGAGAAATCGAGAATAGCGGATGGAGAGCCGTCGATCGGAGGGAGGGATAGCTAAAAGAAGCAAAAGCAAAGAATGGAGAAAAAAGGAAAAAGAGAAAGAGAGAGTCTCGCGCATCCCAACCGACAAACAGATCAATAGAGCCGATTTACAGTCGATCCGTCACTTTCATCGACACTTTCATCGAACCACGCGACGCACTGCGCTACCGACTTATTACTTACGCAACTATACTACTGGAAACTTCAAAATATGCCTTTTTATGGTAGGCACTTAATGCGAAATAAATAGGAAGAATTCAAACGAGAAATCAACTGCAAGATGTGAATTGCGCACTTATTATTTCTCATATTATTTTCTACTGTGATATCTTGTATTTAAATATACTTCTGGAGTATCAAGAGAAAGTAATCTGAGTCGATAAGAGAACTGATCTTTTAAGTTTGATATTTTCGTAATGTAAAGACGGACTTCAATTGCTCGCTCATTACCAAAGTATATAACCATATATTGCGTATTATGCGCATTCAAATTAAGAAAGAATTGTTATGAATTGATTATTATGAATTTTCGAAATCTTTTAGCATCGAGAAATTCGTAATTCCAAATACGTATATAATAACGAATATCTTTGTTAAAGAGCTTGGAAATTCAATCATCTTAGTAACAAAAGAAACTTCTGAGACTTTTGTCGTATAATCCATCTTTAGGTTTTCCATCATTCAAAGATTAATTCCTCTGCATTGCAACAATACTTTTTCAGCAAAGATATCAGCTATGTCAAAGATTACCCTGTAAAACTGACCATATAAAAGCAAAGCTGTACTCGAAGTAGCAGCAGCAGCAGCAGCAGCAGCAACAAAAGGTCTCGGCAGCGCAAAAAACCCTTTCTTCATCACAAAAAAAGCCCTCGTATCCTCCTCCACGTCTGTCTTATCTTAGCTCGCTCTTTCCTCGGCTGTCTCTCATTCTTTAGATTTCTCTCTTACTCGAGAAACACTCGGTTCGCTCTGCACCCCACATAAATACGTGTTGTGTGACGTATGAAGACAGACAGTGAAATGACACGTTTTTTTTCAGGGCGGCGCTTTAAGTGCACGCTCTCCGTAGGCAATTCAGACATATACGCGCGGCCACTTCGGAAATCTGCCAAACGTCGTTCACAACTCGTTGCCTCCGATCGCGAGAAATGTGTGCGCGCGAAAAAGGGGCTGCTCCGTAAGTCTTTCGCGCGCCTCGCCTCGCTCTGCTTTTTCTCGGAGATGGACGGATGAAAAGTCTGAGGGTGCGTGTAAGAAAAAGTTTTCGCGGGGTTGATGTATTTCGTGCGAGATAACATCGAGATTAGACTAATATGTTAAAGCGAGAATTTGCTACCCCGTCTTACCAATGCCTGACCTGATCTACTGGGATCTCAGACAGCTAAAAGGTCGAAGCAAACGAGGGCATATTTTTCGGCGATATTTTTATTCTTGCGTAAATTGAAATATTGTATGTTGGTTTTGTGGCCTTGATCGAATTGTAATAGGATGTTAAAAAACTACTTGGATTTATGTTAAATATAAACATCGTTGCACTTGAGTCATAATCTACCATTTTGCAAAGTCTCAGGCCCAAATTTAAACACTTCTGGAAATACCATTCCGAGGGTCTTTAAATATCTGTCAGAAATAATAAATAAAGAGTCAAGGAGGTGCAATATCTTCATTTACCGTAAATCTAATCTAGTTTTCTTATTAGAGTCAAAATATTGTAATGTCGGTAAGCTAGAACTATCAGATCCCCGGATGTGCTATGGTCAAAAAGATTCCTACCTTATCGGTTTTTGCAATAACGAAATATGTAAAGAGATTACTTGGAAAAAATGGTCAGTTCGTCGATAATGATTTAAAGATTATATGATTCCAGTTTCATAGAATTCCATCTACAATACGCAGTGATGTTTGTCGTCGAAAATATCGGAGATAAAAATTGCTGTAAATTTAGAACGAAATTTTCCTCGTGAATTGTGGATAGAATTTCATAAAACTGGAACCGCATAATGTTTTCATCACTACCAAGATGGCGACAGAGAGATTTTTCCAAAAATTAATCTATATCTTTATATATTTAGTTAAATGCAAAAACAGTAATCTTTTCAACCATAGCATATTTCCTTAAATGAAAGTAATTAATTGTATGCATTATTACGTTTTATGCATCTGTGGTAATATTGATTGCATTCGCAATTAGTATATAAATTATTGACTCAGCTTTACACATAATATTGCTGTGTTCAAAGAAAACATTAAATTTCGAATTCAAGTTAAGAATTACCGAACCGATTTTGATAAAATTATAAATATAAGGTTATTATTATATATTAAACAACATGTTAAATTATTAAGTCGTACCCTTACTAACAAAATATTAATAAAATAAATTTTTTAATTTAACATTGAGACTTATGCAGAGTTGCCTTTTTCTACGCTTTTAACTTGAACTGTAAAGTTATTAACGAACGATTTAATAAAAAAACTTTTACGTGCGTTAAAAGAGTTTTTAGACAATATTTTGAGAGCTTGTACAACTCGCTAGCTTAACTATAAAACTAATAATTTATATGATTTTGTGTACAATAGCCAAGTTTGAGCAGTTCCATTATCTAAGATAACGGCAACGACGAATTTTTTAACATAGCGCGCGTTGGATGAAATTAATGCATATAATATGTAACTTGCAACTATATAATGATCTGATAAAATAATGTATCGAAAATTTAATCGAAAATGTTAACTAAGCTAGGCAATCGAATAAAAGAAAAGCACTTCATTTTCTCTTTATTGTCTAGGAAAATCTGCACGCACGGTAGGCAGTTTACGCATGCGCTTTATAGATTACACGCCGCAATCGCGTGCATGACCTTTCGGCCCATCTCAGCGTCACATCGATACGCAGTAGGCAAAGCAAAGCCGCTAATTTTGTCGTAACATTTGTTAATGTCTTTCTCTTTTTCCATTAAATTTCGCTAATATCCTAAAAAAATAATATATGTGCAACATTTTCTTTTCATTTACTACATTAGTTTTTATGAATTTTGAAAATTAACCGTTTTAATCTAGGTTTTCCCGATATGCCGTTGTTAGAAAGCAGAGCTTCCACCGATAAAAATACAGTGCTAAGTTTTGTAGAAACTTGTTAAGAGCTCGATAGAAATCCGATTAAATTTCTACCAGAAAATAAGAACATCAAAATCAGAAAGATTCTACCTTAAGACCTTTTTCTTTGTATGTATCTGTGTTTAGCCTGAGGAAGGAGGTTATTCTTTTTAGACCGCCATAATCGTCGCAAATTTTGTTACAAATTTTGTTAAAATTCTCGCTATTTTATCAAAATCAGGAATCCAATTTCAACCCAGTCCATTACCCTCTATCTGATTGGTTATTAGAGACTTAGGTAAAACTTCATTTTGCTAAAATCTGGGAGTTGCGTAGGCGGGCATGATTAATTCTCGCAATAATACAAATACTTCACATTGCACTGATGAAAATAATTCCTTTTTTGCCAACAACGCATCGCCCAAAGCATGAAGGAAATATTAAAAAAAAAATTTAGAATATAGATAGACAATGCAGCCGTGTGAGCCGCGCGTGTGTGCTCGCAAAAACATGGGAGGAAAAAATTTTTAATGGTCCCGCGTATAATTGAGTGTAGGGGCGCGTCATGCAATATATATAGCGCACGCCGATTCAATGGCCGAAGCGGAGCCGTAGGCTTTTCCAATAGTTACATTAATTTGACGAGAATTTGCATTCCCAACTCTCCGTGATCGAAAATTAATCGGTCGTTATAAAGAACTGCATATATCCATTTGAATTTTACCTTGCTCCTTTTTTTTGCTGCTACTGTTGCAGTTTTTGTTTTTGTTTTCGTTTTTATGTTTATTGGCATATATATGGAAGCAAATTAATTCTGCAATTCGCTTCCGTGCGCCAGATGAATTCGCTTAATTTTGCAAATGAAAGCGAAATTATTTTGCTGGGTTACCATAGGTTTAATCACAAGCACTTGTGATTTATGAAACATTCGCCTATATTGTGCTCTTACCGTTGATTGCCAATATGCTATCATGTATGGTAAAAACATCTTAAGTTGTTTGTAAAAGTTTTCATGGTAAATTACTTCAACTCGAGTATTAAACAGAATTTACTTATATCAAAATAATATATTTAAAATCAATTTAAAATTAATCGACCCAACATTTCAGACCCAGGAATTTTGTAATTTCAAATTAAATCATTTGCAAATCCTCCAATAAAAATATTAACGAATGCAGCTGGATATCATACATTCTCATTAAGGGAGGAATTTCATTCGCTAAAAAAATCAATCAAATAAGTATACTTGTAATTGAAATTTTTTCCACGTACGAATAGACAGAAAAGGACCGAGTGAGTGGGAGTAAGGCTTGTTTGCTCTCTTTCCGGTGAATTTCAAATTTTATACATCCGACAAGTTCAGCTCTAAAAAATGCATGTTCTACCGAAGATTTCGACATTTCCATCTAGCATTTTTATTTCCCTCCCGCAAAAGGCCGAAATATGCCAGGTGCGCAGTAGTATAAAAAATATCAGTCGTGGACGTCCTTCATGTTTTATTTTTTCTTTTTTTTGCGGGGATAGACACCGGCGGCTTTGAGGGACATTTTGATAGCTAGTCGTTCTTGCATCACTTTTAATGAATGGAGGCAGACAAGAACTGGATGGAATGAGAAGAGACAGAGTCACAAAGAAAATGACGTATAAAAATTGGATGGAGAAGGAAGGGCTTTTTATTCAAACATAATAAAATGTACTCCGTGTGATTTTTTATTGAATTGAAAGATTTTCTTTTCAAGTTTATCAAGTTGACTTTAATTCTTACCTTTGCTAATTGAAATGCAAGTGTCTATTTATTTCGTTAGTTTTCAAGGTTTCCTTTCTTTAGAACTATTTGACAAGGAATTTATCATTTTCAATTTGTTTCTACTAATATAACTAGCATTTTAATAAAAAGTTCATTAATAATCAATATATCCACAAAATATTTCGTTATCAAAATTTTCAAATCTCTAGATCGATTGACTTTTCTATTCTTTCATGGAAATAGACTTTTGGAAATTTATTCTCTTTGTAAGATAAAAAATATTCATGAATTTCTGTCGAAAATTCGATAGTCCATTTTGGTGCACGAAACTGAAGGATTTTAAAAATATCACGTTGAGAGCATTATTAAAAGATTCATCGGGTATACATTTACATGAAACTTTCAAAATTATTGAATAACTATCCAGTGGAGTAATTTACCTACAATTGCTAAAGAAAAAGGATGTAAATACTCTACATATAAATCTATTCCATAAATATTATATGTATGTATATAATAGGATTAGCTGCGTAAGAAAAAGTTCTCGTTCATCATTCACGTTCATCAACTATCAAAAGGCTTAAAGAGTATTGCTAAAGAAAATAAAGAGAGTTCAGATTGCACTGAGTAGGTCAAACGGAATAAGCTTATACTCCCTGCATGCATAATAAGCCTTTGAATGCGTCAACCCATACATACATATTGTTGTGAAAAACGCCGAATTCAGTGGTGTGTGTAGCATGTTTTTTTTTTTTTTTTTTTTTTTTTTAACTTTCGCTCATGACGGTCCTTGTATGTGTGCGTCCACTATACACAAACAAGTAGACTCATCTTCGCTACCTTTTTCCTCCTCTTCCGTTTTTAGCGTATACCTATATGCGACCGCCGACCAGCGTAATTTCATTTTACATGCCACGAAGAACTTTTTATCTTCCGCGGAGGTTCACAAAGAGGAGAAAAACCACCGTGTATATACGGTGTATACTTTTGTGCTCCTTTTTTTGTTCCCCGCTGCTTTGTGCCTGCTATTCACTGGACGAATTTGATTTTTAAGGCCTATGCCTCTTGCTACACATAATTTTCACTGTCTATTGCACAGACTTTGTGAGACAATTATTGTTATTCCCAGAACAGTATCAAGTTTTATAAAGGAAGTAGCCTTCTTCATATACACTCAAAAATTCTAAAAGTGAAAATTTCGCTCGATCTATAAGTGAAACTTAAATTAGAAAGATTTTACTCTAATAGAGTTCATATTAGACCCATTTGATAATATTAACAGTGAAATTTGTTACTTGTACATTTTAGATAACATACTAATTCTGTGCTAAGTAAAATATTATGATTGTGGTAGTGTGACGTGAAAGACGCACTTGGAACAAAAGTAATATTTTAAGTAAAGAAATTTAAAGAGTTACTTAAAATTGATTAATACTTTATTTCATTTTTACTTTTTACCAGAATACGATAGCTTGATGAAATTTCAGTCAGCTTTAATACATCTATTAGTTTAAATTTTCTATCTTTACTCATAATCGTTACATTTTTTTACTGTTACAGAGTGCGATTGGGTTTACGAAGAGAGCCAATGCCACGGGGGCTGCGTTTTAGCTAGTCCCGGATATCCTGGACTCTACCCACCCAACTCTAGATGTCGATTTCTAATTACCGCTAATTCAACGATCTCTATCAACATTAATTTCAACGCAGTCTTGATGCCTGCCAAGTAAGTCACATTTGTAATGCTTCGTCATTTTAACATTTTACTCGTTACAAGTGCGAATAAGTTAACAGCGACTGATATAAAACTATACAGAATCTATTCACATACATGCAATTCACTGGCACTTCAGTCAGTCCAGGTTTCTATATTTATAAATTACTCGATATAAAGATCACTCAATAATAACTTCAGCCGCACGAATTAGAGTCGCACTAGGGCAACTCCTTTATATGCACGGTACTCCCTTCAAAAAAACGAAACAGGCTGCTTTCGGTCAAAATTATCGAGACTCTGGATAAATTCAGCGCATATCCTGCAACAGATGCAAGCGATAAATTAAAAAAACTCCCTGGCAATTCAAAGACGTGCATTCTCTCTCTCTCTTTCTCTCACTTCTTTTCTGGCAGCTGGAACGCTTTAACGAGACGCTCTTTCTTCTCAGCAGTTCGCAGTCTTTCAAGGCACCTCGGCTGTATTTTTTTTTCGCATGCCCTGTGGGCCAGAAAGCGAGAGCCGCGCAAAACTGAAGCGCGGGAAAATAGGACGGGATGGAAGAAAAGCGCTGTTTATTGAATTTCCTTTTTTCACATGTGGGTTATTATTTTGGAATGAAACGGGTGACTGAATTATACCCGAAATCGCATTTGAACTCTGACCATGATTGTGTGGTACCAAGGATTTAAGATTGTTTTGAAGCTGTCATCACTGAGTATAAATTTCAATAAAACGTAATATATTCTGGAAACTCTTACAAACCTTAAGACTAAAAATCTAAACTGATCAAATAATTTTTTCAAAAAATCTGTACAGGCCATCTTTATCTAATATTGCTATAATCCAAATCTCATTTTCTAAGTGAATAAAAATTTTTTTTGTAAAATCACCATAAATCATGACTGACTTTGGGCCCATAAACTTATCAAATTTTCAAATCAACATTTCTATAAGCTGTAATCATAAATCAAAAATCCCTTAATAACGCGCAGCGCAGATAAAAGTAGGCCATCTCTGTCTTAAACCTCTTAAACACTTAAGCGGAAAAGCCTTTACAAATGAAGACGCCTCGAGAAATAAATGGGAAAGATGCGCGAGATAAAAGGGCACAAAAAGTTGGTCAGCAGCGATGCTTTGACGAACGGCATGAGCACACTTAGACTCACACGCAAACACATAGACACACACACATATACGACACAGAGCATATCTCACTATGCGCATGCATTCAAAAGACTTTCACGTGAATTCATGCTGCTGCTCTCTACCTGCGCACCTTAACGAGGTCGTGTCTCTCAGTGTTCTCTGCACACGTATATCCCCCCCCCCCCCCCCCCCCCCC
>UELU01145151.1:171449-226930 GCA_900490025.1 Megastigmus dorsalis | reverse complement strand
ATTCGCACGGCCAACCCTTTGACCGACGTACATGGCGTACATGGAGGCCGTGTATGACTCTGCCGAGTGCATGTCCAAGGCTCCTTGGCGTTATGGACATGACTATATTTCGAGCTTTCATTTAAATCGTGAGGAAGGACGACTCGCGCTTTTACGACGCCGCGCCGGAAATTACCAACGTTCCTTTGTTTGCTTGGGGGCTATATGTATAGGTAAATTAAGAATCTGAGGAGAAAAGTGGGATGAATGAAGGACTACTTTTTCGGAGCAGTTTAAATGCTGGCTCGCAGTATTTCGCAATTATTAATTTCAAAACGAGTATTCACGTATTTGTGCTCTCCAAATTATTTTAGTGAAATTGTAATGATGGGTCCTTTTAGGGGAAATCTAGCCATTGACAATATTATTCAAGATAGCGACTCTTAACTTGCGTTTGACTCGTGTTGTTAAAAAGTAGGCTTGGTAATGTAGCACTTCGTGGAACATTTTTTTATTTTTAAAAGATTTATTTTCTAATTTTAAAGAACGGAATTGTTGAGAATATATTTATATATAGTGGTAAATACTAATAACGATATTTGTGTCTAATTGTTCTCAAAAATTACATATAAATCAGTATCATAGTACATACGCCATATGTTTTAATCCTACCTAACTTCCCAATAAACCAAAATTTATGATGATAGATTTATTTAGAATATTCAATGTAGTACGAATATCGTAATTAGATCCTATTAAAATAAACTATCGACTTGTTCAGTCTTTTAGTATTAGAGAGAACCTGTAATAATAAGTGGATCTGATTTTAATGTTAATTCACGCAAAACAAAGGTCCGATACTATATTTGTAAGTTTCTAAAGGGAAAACGATATTTCCTATTAAGCGCTATTAAAAGAGGACCTGCAACGAAAGATATAGTTAACCAATTTACAGTGAGTATTGAATGATTCGATCAAACTCTTGAAAGATTGAGAATAATTAGTTTTCCGAATGTCTATACTCGTCAAATTCTCATTTTACGACAAGATCTATTAGGAGTACCGAGCAGGAGATAATACGATGGCTCAGGAATCAAGTGATTCGACTTATACTTTCCAGAAAATAAAATTTCCCGGGTAGACGCGACCGATGAGAGTGAGAAAGAGAGAGGCTATACGAAACGGAGGGAAAAGCTAACAGAACCTGGAACTGCAAAGGCGAGCTCTCCCAAAAGTTGCACACAAGTATCGGATGTCAATAGATTTCACTATTCCGGAATTAAATGTCGATTTCTCCTTTTTCAAACTGCTTTCTCTTCGGCTTACCGAGTCATTTTCTATAGTCTTCATCTAGCCAAGCCAAACGATTAGATTCGTTACTAAAGAGTATTTTCGATTTTCTCGATATTTAATTGTGCGAAATAATTATCAATGTATGGAGATAAATATAGAGCTAAATAAATATAAATAGAGATAAATGGAAATAGGTATAAGTATAGAGATATAAACACAGAGGTTGATTAAACAGTAAGAGAATAGTCGTTGCAGGGGAACAAATAAATTATTGAGCGAAAATCGTCTGGCGGTGCGATGTGAATGGCAAGTTCTGCAGCTATCTAAATGGATATAGGAGTGAATGGCCTCTCTGCAATTGATCAAGATAAAATGAAATGAATTGAAGTATTTAGAGCAGATTAGAGATGCACTGGAGCAAGAATTTACGTGAAATGATTTTTGTGTCCGAATTTAATTATTGAATTTTTCATATTGTTACTTTTATGATGAGTTTTCACATTTTTATGTTCATTTTCAAGTATTTAAATAGAGTGAAATCGTGAAGCATTCAACATTGAATACTACCATTACATGATGAGTATAAAATACGTATTAAAACTCATTTTTTAAAGACCTCTCGCACATATTATATCGCACAAAGCGGTTGATTACTGAAATGTACAAATCTAAATAAATGTACTGCTCAACTTTACAGTTATATATGGAAACCGTTTAAGGACAATATTTAACATTTACAGAAGTGTGAAGCATCCGAAAGCCGTTCACTAGCCAATTAATTACCCCGGCACGCATTATCAACCATTTTTAATTAAACGTAACAGCGCGCGAGCAGAATTACGTTAGGAGGCACTTAGCCGAAAGAATGGGGGAGGCGAATCTCGGGGAAATTTACGCTTGCGGCTCTGTAGCAGTACTCCCTTGTTACGAGTAACAGTTGTTGGACTTCGCAGCAGCAGCAGCAGCATTATTTAACATGTAGACGATGAAGCGGAGGAAACTAGCTTGTACACGGAGATGCGGCTAAAGAGCGTAAGTACCACTGCCTGCACACACGCACAAAAGGAGGTAGAGCGAGAGAGACAAAGGACGACTCGCAATTATACACGCAAACGCAAGCGCGCGCAGCCAAAGTTAAACACGAGCCACGACGCCAGGGCCCACACGTAAAAACCGTGGAAGGTAAAGACCCGATACTGGAACGACTATGTTTCGAAGGATAATATACATCTCTCGCTCTCGATCTCCACGAGCCAAAATTTTTTATTTTAATAAGGGAACTCGAATTACTGACGTTTCGCATTTATTTTAACAACTACATCGCCAATAGGTACTAATTTTCGTACTTGCTAAAAATTAACGTAGAAGGTATACTTAGTTGAGTATATATACAGATACTCGCATTAATTTTTTGTAAAAATTAGTATAATGATTGGAGACAGAATTGTTAACCCCCCTGCACCAGCATATCGCTGACCTAATCACTTTCAAAATGCACGAGGTGACCTCAATTTTCTTAATATTTTTAATTTATCCAAACAATTTTCCATAGCAAAAAGTAAAATTTAAAAGTTCTAATACAGACTATCTTGTAGTTTAAGTCTTTAGCTTTAACTTGAGCTGTTTCTGACCTAAGCAGATGCATTTTTTCACGAAAGTCCTACGGAAACAACTTTGATGCGACGATACATCTCTCATCATTATTATAGGTCTCATATTTTGCGATGCCCCAGAATTGGCTAATTATTCTAACAGAATCAAGCACCACGAACAACGAAACACAAATGCATACACCCAAACTTTTACCGTCTCAAATGTACACGTATTTTCGTGCCTTCTCTCGTTCGCTCCGTTCTCCATGGCTCAAGAATCACAGGTACATGTACATGTAGCAAAGGGTGAGTGTATATAGGGCGTTTGATGCTAAGTTCCAGCAGACTGAAAATGGTCTTTGAGTGGGTGGCGCAATAAAAGCCCGGAAAAAAGGGGAAGGAGTTGGACGAGCGGGGTAAAGCGCCGCGATCCGTGAAAAAAGCCCAGCTTTGAAAGCGGTAGATAGTAATACCCGTGTCTATTGCCTAGAGCTTACTCAGAGGAACGAAAAAAGAAGGAGAAGAAAGAAGAAGAAGAAGAAGAAGAGGAAGACAGTGAAAAGGTTGAGATAGACATGGAGAGAGACTGCGAGGAGAGGTATAAGGAGCAAAAGAGAAAGAAAAGGTGCTAGGAAAACAAGCGTATGATGCCAGCCTTGCCGAGGGCACGAGAGAGAGAGAGAGAGAGAGAGAGAGAGAGAGAGAGAGAAGGAAAAAAGGAGGCTAACAACGCATTCCACTTTAGCGGCTACGGGAGTGAAGCGCGAACTCTCGGTTACTCTCCTTCTCTATATGTATATACATATATAATCTCTTCGAGCTGACGTCTTTTTCTTCGATCGTTTTGCGCTGTAGTTTTTTTCCCTCATAATTAGCCCAAGTGGAGCTGATGAAAAACTGCTGGTAAGCGATGGAGGACAACGCGATTTGGATCGGGAAAGATGGTTTTTCTGTTCCCGTTTGCTGTGCTGACTTTCGCTCATTTTCTAAAATGTGTCTCATGCAATGATATAATTATGTCCTTTTTTTACTTTTATGAAATACAAAATTTAAATTGATTGAGATTCTCGTGCATTGAAATAAGGATATGCAAAGCCAGATTCTATCAAATTTAATTCGAAGGTATAAAAGCACATACACCTCCAAATCTACAAGGTAATACTTTAACAAAAATCGCACTGATGCTCGGAAAAATTAGGACTGTATAGCTGAGAAGTTCCGGCAGTCGTTGGTATTTATAATTTAGAGCCCTTGCCTTCAGCTCTCTCTCTCTCTCTCTCTCTCTCTCTCTCTCTCTCCCTCTCTCTTCCCAAAAGTTGGCTGCATGACGAGCAAAAAAGCCTCATACATGCAAACGTCCAAATTATTCCGACGGTACGCATACACCTTCGGAATTCCAACTCTCTCCTTATAACGGATACACTACCTATTGCGCACACGTACAAATATTCATTTATACATGCTCCTCGATTCACGCGAAGATTCTGCCCTTTCCTGCATTTTATTGGCACGATTGGCTGGAAGTAGAGGGAAAAGATGCGAATGACCAACTAAAAGATTTGCATGGCCGACTCGCAAAGGGAAGAATGCAATAGCAGTACATTTGGGCTGCGGATGCGAGTGGAAGGATATTTTTGAATATCAAAATATTATTTTTCGCACTCTCAACATACTTTGCGCACACTCACGATTTAGTTAACAATTCAACAATAGTATGAAATCATTTGCATTGAATGGTGATAAAAATGGATTTGTTATATTTTATTTGAATGCCTATATACATTTTTCTCAAAATAGTTATCGGGGCAGTCGCATTATCTTGCTGATTAAATCATTGTATCACGGTTTTACTGGTGATATTCTGGTGATCAAGTCGGCTACAAGATTACGAAGATCGCGTGAAGCTGTACTCCATGGAAAATCTAAATCATTCTTCTTCTTAATAAACCCGTTATGATCTGTCTCAAGTAGTTCATAAAGTACAACATTTGGTAAGTTATCCATAAGCTTTTCCAGATCCTGAAAAGTAATTATACAAATATGTTCAATTTTAAAATAATTTTCTTCATATAAATGTTATATGCATGGAGTCTTACGTTTCGGTACACAAAATCTTTCACACCGCTTCCAAAAACTGCATGGTTAATCGTAATTTTCGACAGGTTATATTTTACTGGAAGGTTGTCGGAAGTGGGGCTTTTAAATGTTTGAAATTCTCCTAAAATGTTTAATTTGGTAAAATTATTTGACAATGGAATTTATCACAAATTGATTCTTTACCACAAACGAAACAATTTTTTTTAATTGTACAAATTTAATTTACGCTACTAAAACTTCCGTGCAATACTCATTCGGTTTTTTTACATCTGATACTTATGTTCATTAGGTATATTACTTTCATATGTAACTTACGGTAAATTAAATAGTTCATTAATCAACAAAATAAATATTCCAAATGATCGATAATTAAAAAATGGGTTAAATATTTAAATATTTATAATCATAATATAAGTATAGAATATATCATAAAACCTGTTTCAATCAGTTGTAATACATGTAGAAGCGTTTTAACAGAGGTACCAGCTGGCACATACTTTGAAATGTTCTTGCAGACGCGCTAATTATTAAAATATGAGTTTTTATCATCTTTAATAACTTCAAATTATTGCAACTATTTAAAGTTATAACTTACATTATCAAGGACTTCGTCTAAAACTCCAAAAAAGCTGCTAAATAGGTGTCTACAAAAAAACCTATCAGAAATATATTTACGAAATGTATCGAATTGTATGAATGAAGATTGAGGATAAATCTCACCAGTACCCCTTGCTATCTCTATTTTCTAATGAATTGAAAAAAATTTATTATAAAATCATAGAGATTATAAAAGAGTTTATTACCTTTAGTATATAATATATATTAGCTAAGTCTTTCCTATGAGATTTATTATACGGTGTCCTCTTCCAAAATACCATAGGATCAATAGCTATCAGTAGATTAATTTTCTTATTATAATCAGGATTTTCCGATAATAGTACATAAATTTCTGTAGCTCCTATTGAGTAACCAATAAAATTTAAAGTCTCACTGTTCGTTTCACTTAACACAAAATCAATAGAAGACTTCAAATCATTCAATGCGATTTCGTGAAAACTGAGGAAATTGTTACAATGCATTACTAATTCTTTATAAAAACAAGAGTAGCTCAAATTGTATTGTATGGTTATATTAAAAAAATAAATTTTTATTACCTGAAATCCCAAAACTCAGTGCTATTAATGTCATAGTAATGATTCGATCTTGAATATGAATTGCCTCTAGCATTTCCGAACCAAACATCATAACCTAAATTGGCTAAATGAAAAGCTGAAACATTTTATTCTTTTTATTTCTCATACAATAAAGAATTTTAAAAATAGTATTCTTATAAAGAATATGATACTTTATTATCTTATATAGTTTTCCAAAGCATGTTTATATAGATACAACTTCGTTATAGAAGCATTTTTTCATAATTACAAAACGTTCTTTATAAAAGAGGTACAGTCTGTAGACCTAACGTCTGTCCGAAAAGAAGTTTTGGAAATATGGCAACGAGCACAAGTAACACTTTCACAGGGTGGATCGCTTGCTTATGTATTTCGCATGGTTTAATTATAAAAATTGCTAAATATGTAAGCTATCGATATTTGGTCAAAATTTTACTCCCGCATGCCGCTATATTTAAAAAAACTTTTAAACTTTTTCGAACAAATGTAAGGTCCACATGCTGTACATACCTCAGTATATATATTATACACTGTTCTTAGAACTACACAAAGTGTAGCTTTAAATGAAACCATAACAAATAATTAATCAGAACAATTGTCCATATTGATTCTGACGACTCAGTTCGGAAAAGATTTGATTTTCCAAATCGTGACTGCTGAAAATGTCGCAATAAAAAATGCAGTAGCTTCAAATTACCAATATCTTTTTCAGGTCCATTTTGCACATATGCATCCGAAGACAAAAACAGTCCATGCTGTATGAAAACCACATTTTTACCTTCTCTTTTAGGTGATTTAGGACTACCACTAATTCTATGCAGTATCAAATTATAGTCATCATCTGTCCTTGTGATGTGCTCTTCAGCCGTATAGCCAGAGTAACTTTCAACGGTGCCGATCTAAAATACACGAAACATGGTTTTAAACCTTACACTGTTTTACGTGAGGATTAAAGCTTCGATAGGATAGTACACTTGATTTTTTTTAAATAAAAAGATGGCAAATAAGGATTGTAAATATATAATACAAGATTTTAAATAAATAGAATCAGAAAAGGAATCAAAACAATTTCTCAATACTATCTCGGAGAGAGACGATTATATTGCAGTTACGCTAAATATGTAGAACTTTACTTACAAAATCCAAGACAATCAAATGATGATTTTCTTCGTACTCTTCTGGAAAATCGGCTTCTGGGTCTTCTTTGTCATCGTAATGCTATATCAGAGCAAGTATTAATTTTCAATTATTAGCTTTTTATATTGAGATTACATTGGCAACGTAAGTTTAGTAATGAATTGAAACCATGCAATAAATAAACATATAAATAATTTAATAATGGCGTACGATTAGTCGATGGTTCTGCTTATATATATTCAAGCGCCTGACTCGTTCGACATCAAATTGAATCGAATGATTAATATTGTAATTATATTTAAAATTCTCTGATTCACTAATATTTATAAGGTTATTTATAAATGGAAAATAAAGTTGATAAAAAAAATCAGTATCTGTCTCTGTATAAACTTCAAAAATGCAAAACAATAAAAGAACAAAACGAATTAAAACAGCCATGTTTCGTTGTATTGTTCACGAAAATGGATATACAACGACTGGTCTAATGACTTCATCATTTAAATAAGCATGTCGTGACTGCTTCGTGAATTCGTGACTGGAGATTAACAACGATATTAATGGTAATAAATCACAAGGCAACCTAAGCACTGAATCGATCATTAATAGTGAAAAAAATAATATTTTATTGCATACTAGTACCCTATATTAATATTCAGAATAATTTGATGAATATATTCAATGTGTGATGAGTGTGTCTTCATCATAAATATGCACTTAGTATTAACACTTATATGGTTGATCTACAAGGAAATAGTCTTTTTAATGATGTAGAGGACCCCGCTCTTATGGGAAATGACTCCCGGTTAAACTCGCTGAAAATGTAGTACAATGTAGTTTATGATATCCTGATCAAAAGTCTCCATGGGCACAAAGTCCAACAATTACCAGTTTTCAGGATACAGAGGGTGAAATATTTAATTTTACATTGCAAAGTATATCTATATAAAATCTTTTAATCCTTAATATATCGATAACTATCCATTTTTGGACATTTCTTGATTAAAATTGTCAATGGTCGATCAGGGGGAAGCCACACGAGTCGAGGTAACCTGTGCACTTGTTGCGACAATATTTTTTCATACAACGTGCGCAAAGGCCGATTTTGCCCGCTTATTCGTGCGCAAAATCGATCTTTGCTCACAAAGTGTGGAAAAAAAATGAATTAATCATAAATATTTATATATAATTAGTATTTTTTATATCTCTCGCGATTTTAGTTTCTTTAACTAATTCAAAAAATAGTAAATGAATTTTTTCTGTCTATTTTATTTTTTAATTTTTTTAATTACGCATATCTTATAAATCATTTAATTTATTTTCATATTTAATAATTTAAATTGCTTGTATTTTCTTATTCTTTTAAATCAAAAGTTATTTGAATAGATTTAATCGTTTATTCGCTATTTTTCAATGTATAAAAATACGGTTTTTTTACTATTTTAAAATTTTATTTATAGCTCGCGTGACATAAACTCGTCGTTCTTATAGAGCGAGTATTTATAGTTAAAACTAATTCAAAATTTACATTCGGCGTGATATTTTATAAGTGCTTGAATTCTGTATGACCGACGCGCCATCTATAGATATATTGGAATAATTCGGAATGTCAGGCAAGTTAGGCTATCATTGGATCGTTGGCTGTTCACTGTTCTCGTTTGAATTCATTAAAACTCTGTGTACTGAGATTAAAATGAAAATTTACTTGTTTGTTATTAATTAGAGAGTTTCTAGAAACTGTATTTTTCAGCAGATTTTAGAATTTGTTTTTGTTCTTACAGATCGATTTTTTGATTTCATAAAAGTATTAAAATGAATTCAGATAGTGAGTCTAGTAATAAAAATTGCGGAGAAATTCTCCCAGAGCAGATAAGAGAAGCTGCAAGAAACATATCACTAAATCTGTTACCACAAAAATCCAAACAATCATATACAGCAGCTTATAATGCTTTCAAAAAGTTGCGAGGAGACAATGGTACGAATTCTTTTTGTCAAGACGTCATTCTTGCTTATTTTTCCGACCTTTCAAAGAAACATGCACTTCCAAGTTTGAGGCGCACATATTCTATGTTGAAGACCACAATAAAGGCTTATGATGAAATTAACATCAGTTGTTATCAAAAATTGGTATCTTTTTTGAAAAGGAAAAATTTAGGGTATGTATAAAAAAAATCATTTGTTTTTACAAAAAAAGACATATGAATATTTCTCAATGAAGCCCCAGATGACTTATATCTATCTACAAAGGTAAATAAAACTAAAATCTTTAGGTTCTCGTGTTATTAGTAGTTTTCGACACTGATGGGCAAGTTGGCTTTTTAGCGCATGGGTCGTTTTTTGCCCGAACGAAGCGATTGTCGAAAAGAACAATTAGATACTTGAAATAGTTAATTTATTCAATTATTCATTTTTAATGATTTTTAGGTAGCTCTTATTTTTGGAATTGCTGGTGCACTTAGGAAGCAAGAATTTGTAAAGTTAACAATTACAGACACAGATGATTTACTGCTTGTTAGAGTGAATGAGACTAAAAATAAAGTGCCAAGGTCATTTACAATTACTGGTGGATTGTATATAATTTGCAAAAAATATATACAATCGAGACCACAGCCATGTACACTCGATAGATTCTTTTTGAAATATACAAAAGGAAAGTGCATAAATCAATCCATTGATATCAATAAGTTTGGGTCTAAGCCAAATAAAGTAGCCCTATACTTGAATTTACCTAATGCAGATAGATATACTGGACATAGTTTCCGTAGAACCTCTGCAACACTTTTAATAGATGCTGAAGGTGATAGCACTACCCTTAAAAGACATGGTGGCTGGAACAACACAGTTACTGAAGGGTATATTGCAGATTTTTTAAGCAATAAGAAAATGATATGTCAACAAATAAGTAGTAAGATTGATTTGAATAAAACAGCTAGGATTTCCAATGCAAAATATTCGGAGCCGACTTCATCTTCAGCTGATCATATGCATCAAGTAATAGTACATGAACCGAACAGAAATATTTCAATTACTAAGAATTCTATTATTGAAACTCCATCTGCATCAAAAAATAGGAATTGTATTGTTACAAGTTCCATCGCAGAAGCTCCATTTATTCAACGATTACAGTCATTTCATCGAGTCGAACCAGAAGAATGTAATAAAAACTTAACTACCGCTGAAAATTCCATTTCAGAAACTCCATCGGCGTCTAAGAAGATTCCAAAATTTCCAGTTTTTTATGATCCGGATATTGGATTATATATTATGGATTCAACCGATAAGAACTCAAATATGTTTTAGATTTTATAACTGTAATATTACAATAGAAGGTGGCGCACATAAGTCATTTGTGTTTAATAATTGTAACACTATAAATAGAGATACGAAGACTGAAGATGAAGAAGAAATATAAAATAATATTAAAAATTTAGTTCCTATTATGATTTGTATGTAAATTTATTTCTTCAATACAAAAAGTGTTGGACTATTAAAATTTGTGATTTAATTGTATTAAGTATTTGGAAGCGTTCATGTATTATATGCATATATGAAATGCTTTATTAATAGATTAAGTGTTCACTACATTACTAACTTTTGTGAAACATATTCAATAAATATACTCATAGGTTCAAAACTATCTCTACATTTTTATATAGTGTTTTTCAAGTCTTCTAAATTATAAAATTTCCTTTATACCACTCTAACCTTAAAATCGCAAGTTTGACATAATTCCTCGCTTCGCTCGGATGAAGAACGTTCCATGAGCTTAAAAGCCAACTTACCCACCAATGTCGAAAAGTATTAATCCTTTACATATAGGTACAACCAAAATTCAAGAGAAAAAAAATTATATAAATAGAAATTTAAGATTTATAGATTATTAACTTTTAAATTCTGGTGATATATAACTATGTGAAAAAGCGTGCTATAAGTGCGAGTTTAGGTCACGCAGGGCTATAAAATAGTATATACGATACTCGTGGCATAAGCAACCTATTAAGGCACAGCGTGAAATTAGCGCCTGAGCGTAGCGATTGTATACTATTATTTTTTTTTGTACAATACAAATACAAGTGTATTAAAATAATAAAGTATTATATATCCATCCGTTCTGCTAAGCTTGGCTCTACTCCATTACGCGATGAGACAATCAATTTTCACTCGGTTTCTATACAAGTAAAAGTTAGAAATTGATTAGAATGTAAGAACTGAAGAAGAGCAGAAAATAGCAGAGAGTAGAATTGCTAAACTCTTATATAAGGATTGGAGATTGTTTGCAATGGCCTTTAATATTATCAGAAGTTTTTATTTACGTATAATTTAAAACATTATTTATTAAAATATGTTGCATAGTCTTGCATTCTTGTTATTAAGTATAAGGAATCATGACTTAATTTATTTATGAATTATATATTACTAAATAATTATATATTATTAACATTTGAACAGATCATTTATATTTGAGGAAGCTGTATGTCAATGAATTGGCAGTAATTTTTACATGTAAAACTTTGCGCTCGTCTTTACTTTTAGATTTATATTTTGAACATTTTAACTTCGTAAAATAAATAAATATGTCTATTTACGTGCCGTCTTACTGCCATGGACCGAAACGTTTTTTTTCAGCTTGTTAAAAAAATCAATAGAATAATAACACCGAGAATAATAACCGAGCTTTCGTATTTGTAATGGTTATTTCAATCTCAAGCCAAGTAGAACATAAAATAACTCGCGCAATACCGCCTTCTGACGAGGGGAATCTTTCATCAACACCAAAATCATCAAAATGATAAAAATAGTATTATAAAAAACTTAGATATTTCAAACTATATAGAATGACTAACATTTTATTGGATTTAAATATTATTGTCCAAAAATGATTTGGTAGCCATTTTTTTGTAAATCTTTGGTTTTCAAATGTACCAGAATTTAGTGTTTATTAACTTAAAATTTTCATACTCTTCGATATGTCGTGAGTCATACGAGATATAAAATAAAAAATTGATCTCTAGCAATAGGTCTATAGAACTTCTAGAGTATAAAAATATTTCTACTATCGATTACTGACTATAGAATTTTACCTTAAAGGAAAATGGTAAATATAATAAATGAAACAAGAAATATGTTATTCTATTTTATTTGGTAGTCAGTAATAACAATATTGTAAGAGAATTACACTGTCGAAGTAATGAGCATTTAACTCACCGGGAGCGAAATCCGACTATTGGTGCCTTTTTTTCAAGCTCAAAACAATAGATTTCCACCTCTTTTTTTAAACGGGCGCAAAACGTGTTTTGCAAAAACAGGTGTTTCAAGTCGAATTACACTCCCAGTGTATTAAAAAATAGTGTACGCTAACATGGGCACAAGGTACATCTCGCCCACGTCTTCTTTGTTACCCTTGATTCGCTCGGGTGACAAATTCGACTCGGAGGTATATTACGTTACGAATTTACTATTCTATGCTTGATTATTATTGAGAAAAATTCTATATGATTTATCATGAAAAACTAATTAAATCATTATAATTTTATGATTTATTAAATAATTTTGATCAATTAAATAATCAAGCATAGAATAGTAAATTCGTAACGTAATATACCTCCGAGTCGAATTTCTTAATTGTTCTTGTAAGAACATCATTTTTAATGCTGTATTATAAAATTTTTTTCCATAGGTTGAAATTCATTAAATATTCCACATTGATGGCCTTCAAGTGAGTTTTTTACCAAGATATCGATTTGATCATATATTTGACTGAACATATATTCTTTCAGATATGATAAATAAAAAAAAACCTCATCGGCAGTCACTTTTACCGGATGTTTAGAAGTGGGTGCTTCAGTAGTGGTGCTCGATTCAGATTGGAACCAACTGAAAATGTCATTTGCAGCTTTTTTTGCCGCATTCAATCCAACATCTGTTAGACCCTTGAATGATTTTAAAAGACTAAGTACTGCATTTGTTACTACGAGCTGAGTAAAGTCAGCATTTTCTGCTGGTATTGTAATCTTGACATTTTCAATTAGTATTCTACACGGCTCTCCAGTATGATCAAACCCTAATTTCAAAAGAATATTTCCTCCAGTCATATCAATGGATATATTACCAGACAAGTTAGCGAAAGTTCCCACTGAGATCTAAAACAAAAATAATGATCGTATGAATTCATATTATAACTATAAATTAATTAATTTATTTTATAATTTTAACTAAAAATTTTTTCAAAGCGATTGAATTTTCTATACTAATTACTATTAAAAAAGGTTGTATATTAATCACCATTTATAACACATAAAATATTTAACAATAGATGCTCTTTAGTGAGATATATTGTAAACAGACCGAAATATCTCACAATATGTTTACGTCATGTTATGCTTACATTGACTCCAGTTAGTGTTACGTTGCCACCATCAAACTTAAATGCAGTATATAAAATATGTCGACGCCCTTCACTTAACACCTTAAAATTCTGACTTCTTTTTAAATCATTTGGAAAGCTGCCAAAGTTTCAAATATTGTGGAAAATTTCATTAAATATCCTTTAAAATTTTAAAATATATACTAGTGGATTATATGTAATTCTCTTACCTGATATGTCCACTAGAAGTATTTAATTGTAGTTCCGCAATGGTTGAAAAAGGTTTCTTAATACGAAGCGGTGGAATTACTATGGCTGGCACATTAACTTTAGAAAAGCTATTCATCAATGTTTCAAGAACTTGATCTACTAATGCATTTATTGTTTCCTAAGAAAATTTACTAAATTAAAAATGTAATATAAAAAATATTAGAGTTGTTTTTAATCACAACGAGCCTACTTTATTCAAACAGTTCTGATGTTTTGGGTACTTACCCTGTACTCCTCTTTGGACTGCGAACACATATATATTTGTAACAAAAGTAACATAACAATACATTTCTAATAATAAAATATTTACTCGCCAAAAAGAAAGAGTCCATCAATTACGTAGTAATTGTACCGTAGTAATTAAAATTTACCATAGTTATTAAGATTGTTATGTTATTTCCAACGTTGTTCAATATAAAAAAAAAAAACATAACAGTAATCAACTGTCAATGGTAACGATTCACACCAGTCACCTTCACTTTTACCTCAGATACTTAAGGGAATGTCAATTGCGAAGTCACGACTAAACTGAAAAACGTATTTAACGATAATCCAACCAGCTCATTTTATTCAAATTCAATCATACGATATACGTTTCTGTGCGAAGCAATTCAATAGCTTGTAAAACAAAAATTAATTCAAATTCAATTTTATTAATTATTTTGTTAAATAAATATATTTAAATTTATGAAGGCTACACGAAAAGAAGGATGATTTTCCATTTAACATGCTTTTGAGAAAAATGAATTTTAATGTTTACAACTATCACAGTTTTTGCAAGCTTTTGCTACTATAAGTCATGCAACAATATCTTGAATATAGAGTATATGCAGACAGATTTTCATCCCAAATTTTCCGTCTTTTGTTTACTACGGATGACCTCGTCTTTACAAAGACGATTAGATTTTAAAATTGCAGAAACGAATAAAATTTTCAATACTTGACAACACCTTATCTGAGGTATGAGCGAACGCGATTGATGTGAATCGTTAGGGATATGGACCTTTTTGCTTTTAATAATCAGTTTTTACTTTTAATGATCAATGTTTGAACTAATATACGATAATCTTTTTTAACAGCTGAGTCACATAAGTTTCTAATGAATTTTACTTTCTACAATTCATATATAATTTATGTGCTCTCTTTGGTGACTCAAACTTTTGTTATTAAAAAAGTATGTTTATATCGTTTTTATTGCAAATATAAATGCGTTTTGTTTCCAATCTGGAAAGAAATTCATCCTAAATACTCAAAGCATCATAATTATTTGAATAATTTGACTCAAAGTGCTCAAATCAATTTCATCTAATTTTCATAAATAATTATTTTATACCTGAGTTGTAATTGTTGGTTCTTTTTTTCTTGAGACTACATTAATATTGTATCCCTCAGTTCGGCGAAATTTGCATAGTACTTTTGTAATATTGTACTCAATCAATGTTAAATACTGTTCTAAGATTTCCTGTTTTATGGGCAATCTGAAAATAATTGTAAAAATAAACGCAAAAAATACTATCAGTCCTAATTCAACAAAAACATACAACACTTCTAGTTCAACAAAATATATAATATGGCTTCTGTAATAACTAACTGTCGTAAATCGTACAGGTTTCAATTTTCAAACGACAAAACTACATTTAAACTTTAATTTAACAATAAAATCTTACTTTTATACCAAACAAGATTTGATAATGAGTTGCAAAAAATATATAATGTAAAATTTTATTAACCATTAACTTATATTTTTTCATACACGGAAAAAAGGTTGGGGCGCCGCAAGCATGCGTATTGGTACAGGTTACGCCTCAAAGTACGGTACTGACAACGGCAAACGAGCTTACACCTATTGCCTACTTGATTTCCAAGTTTGGTAGTGCTGTTGCTGGCCGAAAACTCGCGACTGCTGTTGTCAGCAATTAACGTCGTTGCCCCAATAAATTTTTTCCGTGTGCGTACTTTTGACGGAGCATAAATAAGGTCCGGTAACAAATGTTCTAAGTGTGTTTCAAAGTTAGATACATGTAATCTATTTTTCATGCTCAAAACAATTAGTTCTCAAAATAAAATGAACTTTTAATTTACTATGATAGAAAGTATTTCTTATTAAAGAGTCATGAATACAATTTATACCTTTCAATTTAAATATTTATTATTTAGAAAATTAAAATAACATATTAAAAAAATTTTCTATATTTCTATACTAAAAAATTTAAGTAAATTGATTTTAAAAAGTGTCAATGAGTAGCCATGTACCTGATATTCAACGTTCGATCATACAAAACAAAAATTAAAATTAAATAAGTATATTTACGGGTGATCGTGATTTTCTATAAAGCTCAAGCTGCAAAAACTTTGGTTAAGCAGCAATGTATCGTTCGGGTATTCCTAAAGATGCATACAATGAAAATTATTGAAAGATATCTTTGAAAATTGTAAACAAAATGCTTATATAATTGCTTTACTTACTAATACACGATTTACGCGAATGGCTCTTATGAAATTGGTTTTAATTGTTTGACGATAATCTACACCCTTATGTTGTTGCAGAAGTGCTGTAACGAAATATATTTTACTTTTCTATTTTTTCTTCGAATTAGAGACAAATGTATACATACTCTGCATCACTATGTTTTTAACGAGAACTACATCGTCGGTTTTATTATGGTGTAATTCTATATCTACTGTTCCATATACCTTACTATTGATTTTGGTATTGATATGAATTGGGCCTGCTAGGTAGCTCTTAGGATTACATATGTAACGGCTAATGCAATATTCAGCGTGTTTCAATATATTTAGCTTGAGATCATTAAACAGATCAACGGGACTGGAAAACAAAATTAAATTAGTTTATTTTTATTTTGTTAATACTTTTATTTAATAATACAATTCTTCAAATGTAAATTAATTAATTGTTTTATATTCTTCTACTTATAGTTTTCTGTCGCTTCAATTTAGGTAGGAAGATATAGACGCATGGTCAAAAGATTTCTTTGACATATCTTTGTTTTTTTATCATTTCCCTATACAAAAAGAGTTAATTCTAGTATAACAGTTTTTCAACCCATAATAATCCATTTTAATAGTTTAAATATAGCTTTATTTTAAGTCATTATTTTACTTTGAATTATCTGAATACTTAATTTTTACAATATCTCTCGGTATCCTGTGCTATCATTTTTATTTACCTAATCAAAAAGAAATTTAAAGTGCTACTTCGAAAATATATTTTGAATAAATCTATTATAAAAATATTTTTAAATCAATTAAGGGAGTTCTCTCGATAATTGAATTGACGATGTTAATGACTTACAAATTTTTATGTGCCAAGGTAAATGATTGAAGAAGCTCCAGTTAAAATTTCGCGAGGCAAGGATACCCCAAAGCCGAGAATTAAATGACTTTGTTATTGCTTTTTTAATACGTAGTCTTATGGAAAAGATTCTCTTTTTTGCGATTATAAATTAATTGACGATTACAGCTTTTCGAGTTTTTTTTTTATAGTAATAGAGTAATATTGATATCTGACTGTACTCTGAACTCTTCTATTAATGTTGTATGTCTACAGATATATTGATGTTCAACAAGGTACATCTCAGTTTCCCTTTAGTTTAGACAGCTAATTCTTTCTGGAAATGTTTTACTAATGTTCCCCATGAAGGGCACAACTACCTATATCCGTGATTTTCCTCATTAATACAATAGTTTACACATTTCAATGTTACTATTTTTTACGCCGAAAAAGAACAATTATTGGACAGTGTACAAAAACTAGACATCAATTTAAAAAGAGATACATCAACATTTTAGTATATGTCTGAATATATATTTCCGGGAGGTTCTACAGATGCAAGACCAATGAAATACAGTTTCCTGTTATTTTCTTTCTCGATAGTTACTTAACCCACTTACCGAGTTTTGGTTGCCCACTTATCACTTGCCGATGCCTTTGAGCGATTTCGGCATCGAGCATCAAATAGAACTAATAGCTCTATACCTAAGCACCTCATATTTGACTCAGATAATGAATGTGATACTACTTAGAGCTCCTGATAATCTAGATACGTAGAGAATACTCAAGAGCAGTGCTCTTCTTTTCAAGCGAACAATTTGGCGCCATCAATAAAGGGTAAGGATACTACGTATTGATCATTTCGTAAGAAACGCTTCATACAGTTATGATAGAACTTTACTTACAAGTAAGTTTACTTAATCATACAATTACCTATGTCCGCACATTTACCTTTGTCAGGTTATATAACCGAGTTGTTGCTGGTCAAGCAATCAGCCGATCTCGTTAATTTTCTACCAAATTACTACCAAAAAATTATTGAAACGTAATGCACAATGAATTTCTTTATATTTTGTCCTTATTGCTGTCTAAGTATTATTACATGATAATAAAAGACTAATAATAGTAAATTATATATACCTGTGTGATATATATGTTAAATGGCAGAAACGTTTAACGCTCTCTCCCATATCATCAAAGGTGTAATTCTAAACATATTTAATAATATTAGAAATATTAAATTTAATGTACAAAACCCAAACTTTACATGACGTTACTCACAACGAAGCGATGCACCTGAACAGCTTTTATGTCAAACAAGTCCATGGTAATATTCTCTGCTCTTCCAGAAAGGTCAAATTGTTGTCCTGTAACCAATTAAATATAAACTCTTTTACCATTTTTTTCAGTCAGTTTTATATGCATATTTTTCTTAAAAAATTATTAAAACCATGAAATGTCATGTCCTTCACATCAATAATATCGCCTAATCCTTTGCTTTCTACATTCACATCAATAGCTCCAACAGTAATAACACCGGTATTCGAATCGTAGTGAATATTACCATATAATTCATGGAGACAATTCTCTGAAAAACATGTATTTTATTAAAAATTACGTCGTTTAATTACATTGTATATTCTTTGTTAAACATATTTCTTTGATTTTTACTGAAATATACCTATAGTTTTAGATGATACTGTTGACTCTAGTACTACTAAAATCACGAAGATGCAATGATACTTTAAATTCATTTCTATAATTGTCAGCTGTGCCAGTTCACAAAAGTAATGTAATTTTAAACTAAGATACCCGCGGAAATTGAATTTGCTTAATTCACCTTATTTTATATTTTGCTTAAATGTATTCGTGTTTTTAAAGAATTTTACTACTTTCCAATTTTATGACAAAATCATGTGTCACTCAAATAAAGTCATGTACGCGATAGTAATACTCACGATTGACGACAAATCCAATTAAAAGCATTTGACTATATGGTAAAAATGAATAATAAATTAATACTTCTATTACGGATACAACTATTATTAATGTTATAGAATTATTTCATTAGGTAGGTATGTGCAAGTAAAAGATTTTTAAAAATTGAAGGTGTCATTGGAATATTTACTTCAAACTTTAATAGATAACAGATAATTCATAAACGCAGTGTACCTGAATTTGGAATTGTTGAAGAACTAAAAAATACATTTTTTGTACATTGAAAAGCTTCCGCTAAAATTAATTATTTGAAAGGTATAATTGTAGGAAAACGCATAAAATTGACATAAATAATCGATTTTCTTCCATTATTTTGAAATAAACTCTTTCCACAGAAGTAAGTACTAAATGTGAAACTTTTCCGAATACAACGAAACAAAACTTGTTTCTGTTGAGCATTTTTCGCTAAGAGCGATTCATTTTAAAAATAACAGTAGGAGATCGGTTAAAAACTCATAAAAAGCTAAAAAAGATCTCTTATTTTAAGCATATAATAAATGTAAAATGTAAAATATTAAATGTAAAATGTGTAGAATACAACAAAACCGAATTTTTCACTGCCGAACATTTTATGCTAGGAGCGATTCATTATAAAATAACAGTGGAAAAACGCTTGCATAAGCTAAAAAAGATCTCTTTTGGGGTTTTAAACAAAAGACAAAAATTTGTCACAAAAATATTAAATAAATATAAAGTAAAACTTGTAGAACATTTCGAAACAACTCTGTTGAACATTTTTTGATACGAGCTATTCATTTTAAAATAACAGAGGACGAACGTTTAAAAACCCTTAAATAAGCTTCAAAAAATACCTCTTCTAATGCTAACATGAAAGATAAGAGTTTATCATAGAAGTAGGTATTAAATGTAAAACTTATAGAATAAAACAAAACGACACTTTTCTCTATTAAATATTTTTTGTTAGGAACGATTCATTTCAAGATAACAGTGGAAATAGTTGCAGGAACGGCAGCACAATGCGCGCGTGAAGCGCATGCATTAACAGATGCTGGCGCGGAGGAATGTTATCGTGACACCTCGGTGAGCGCGAAACGCGAGCACTGACGGTCATACCTGCAGTGAGAGATGCGAGGCCTGATAGCATTCCAGCCTGTTAGCAAGCGAGCCACGAGATCTTAATGCGAGGCACTAAGACCAGGTGGCACACAAGTTGTATTTCTGCTCTCTAAATTACTTTTAGTGAAATTTCAGTGATTATAGTGTAAATTCACTACTTCACAAAGTGCTAAATCAGTCTCTGCAAAATAGTGAAGATTCGCTAGAAAAAATAGATTTTACAATTGAATTTAGTGGATATATATAATCAAAAAGACGTGTGTATTTCCACTGATGCTTTACCTGGTGAAATTTTCACTTCGTTTACTAGTAAAATCACATATTAATTGCGGTTAATTGTACATTTTCGAATTAAATAATTTTATATTTCATATGTATACAACATGAAAGTACCGATTTTTGTATGATGTGCTCTTTCATATTATATCCCGATACTGTATTACAATATTCAAATAACCTCCTTTTCAGTATCATGGATTGAATTACGTTATATTTTTTAGGTCCAAAATTGGCTTATCATAATTAGGTTCGTTTGTGCTAATTACTAACTTCCCGTGTAGAGAATCACTGTGGTCCTTAGTCGGCTCTTATCCTGGTTTCCGCAATACAAATATATTATAAGGTCCATGTGTGGTAAATTTACATTTGTCATATCTTATCTTCATTTTTACTGTCTCGTAAAAAGAGTTGAAATATCAAATACAGTGTTTGCAGCGCTACTCTAATTCAGAGTAACTTCACGAAAAGCAGTCCGAATTCGAAGCTCGAACTCAAAACTTCAGATCACCTAGAGACTTTCTTATAATCAGAGCATGAAATTTTCCGGACTCAACGGTATTTGCGGTACTTCACTTTGGGTTCTAATCCTAGTTTCCATATTTGCTTACCCGCCAATTCTTAATGCTTTTATTTTAAAAAATGTATATAACATAAATACAAAACTTTTTTATTTTTTTTTATTTTATAAACAGAATTCCCGACAGGGTTAATCGTACGTATACTATATTTAGGTCATTTCGAGGACTGCTTTTATAGGATTATCATTGTTATAGGTCGCTATTCGGTTTGCTTTACCTTCGATTTTGGTATAAAAATTTGGATATTATCCCTGCTAGAAATGTTAAGGAGTTTTTAACTAGTTTTTAGCTATATTTTTTAAATATATTGAATTTTCACTATTATCTTTGGATCTGGGGCCTGCATGTAAGTTAGACACTATATAATTGAAAGTTAGTTCAAAACTGAACAATATAATTCGTGATATATGATATTTGGAGGAATATTGTTCGCTTAATAGCCACAAAACATTGCCATTTGATTAATACGTTAACCAGTCAAACTCGTTAATTTTCTAGAAGGGATACGGCTATTCGTATTCTGGATAACCACTATCGGGTCTTATGATAGGATCGGGCAAGTTTCGTCACCAATCCCTGATCATAAAGATTTCCTTAAATGGGACTGGATTACACATGAGGTCCAATATGGGTCCCAGTATTAGGGTTTCTCATAGCTGCACACTTCTTCCAGCGTATTTTAGAACTACTAATATTTTTACCTACATTTGAACCGCTAGTGGCATCCAATATTAGGATTTTTCTTAATGAATCATAATTTCTGGCATATCATGGGCTTACTAAAATCAGTTATCCACGCTCTAAACAAACTTACTCTTAATAGTTTTGCAAACTTGGACCTGATGAGGACTTGTAATTTAAACTTATAACATACCCTGTTATATACGATGACTTCGAATCTCCCTTACAAATTTTACAATTCTGTTTTAAAATTTGGTAAAGATCTCTATTTTTACTGCATATTATACCAATATCAATTAATATAAAATATAAAATAATATCCTCAGCTTTCAACTCAATATTTATAGTCGAAAGAGAACGAAGTAAATAAATTTTAATAAATTTGAAATTGAAATTGCATTTCAGTCTTATTGCAGTACTTATTGTAGTCTTTCTGAATTTCATTTTATTTACTTTTATTTTACATAAAATATTATGCTATTTGATTAAATTATTTCGGTGCATTCCAATTATCCAAAATGCAAAGTTATCAATTATATCAGATAAAGTAAATTATGTCTGCGCATTATCACTATTTTTATGGCTATTACAATTTATTTTACAAGTTTCATACATATATTATTAACAATAAATATTATTAAAATCGACGTAATAAGTTAATTACTGCATTATTAAATATTCCTACTTGTTTACCCCACAAAAAATCCAAATGTACTAGCCTGAATCCATTTGGAGTGCTCAATTCATAAGTCGCTATATTTGACGAAGTTCTTCGCAACTCATCAATATCCTGCCATTAAAAATATAATATGAATAATAACATAAATAATATAAATAATAAATAATAAATAAATAATACAATTTTTTTTAAATTCGTGAAAAAATTACCTTGCTGAGCACAAAATGTTCGTTATGTTCAGTAAATACGGCAGTAGCTGCTGTAATTTTAGATAAGTTGTAAGGTTCTGGTTTCCCATCGTCAAAATTCTGAAATTTCCCTACAATACAAAGTCAAATAATAATGAATTTCAGTTAATCAAGTATTTATAAACAACTACAATCTATTCATTATAGTTATGAAGATATTGCACAACTTTTCAAATGTACAATGCCCTACAAATTTTATAATTACATTCAATGTTAAGGAGGTTCGTTGGTATCATGCGGGAGGGAAAGAGAGTACCCGCGCCGGAAGCAAAGCCCCGTTCATGGTTCTCCCCCTAGCGCGGTCCAGAAACATAAACTTATATTTACCTTTTGAACTGTTTCTCTCTGAAATGGTCGGATAAAATTTTAACCAATAATAAAAAGTCTTCATTATTTGATTCTCTATTGAACCGTAAGTGTTTTTTTCTCGTCTCTAAATTTACTTAATTATTTTAAGCAAAATACATGACAAAAATAAAACTTCCCATAAGAGCTCTAATAAAAAACAGTATATAATGCAATCTTTTGAGCAAGGTATCTTAGAAAACCGGTCAAACAATATTGAAAAAATTCTGGGTAACTTAAAATACTCTACAGAATATACAACTTTTATCAGAACCTGTGGATTTAGCTGTAACTTATGAACCTTTATCTGCGGCACAGATATTGATAAAATAACTGGAGTTTAAAAATGATTCCAAATTAATTATTATTTACATAATTTAGATGTTTTTTAATTACCAGAGTCCATCGTTTGCAGCAAGTGAATAAGTGTTTTAGCAGAAGTTCCGGCAGGAACGTGACGCATAATGTAAGGAAGAAGTTTCTATCGCCAATAAATAAATCAGTATTTAATTTATGTTCATTTGATATAAAGTTTAGTACCTAAGTTTTCAAATACGAAAAATATATTTACTCTATCGTAATCGATATCAATTGAACCAAAGAAGCTCTTCAAGATTGCATTGCAAACGTCAACACTATTTTGATGTTTTTCCGTACAATAGCTATGCCAGAAGCATTGCATAAATGAAGATTGAGGATATACTTCCTCTCTGCTAGTTTCAGTCCATATTTTCTAAAAGTAAATCATCAAATTATAGAGATAACCCAACAATTTGTAGATTGTAAAAAGAGCACAATTATTTATCATAAAAAATTTAATAAAATACCTCAATTGCATTTTTTATTTCTTTTACTGTAGATTTCTCCTCTGGTGAAGAATTCTTCCAAAATGTCATGGGGGCAATGCTAATAAATAACCTGACTTTTTCGTTATATTCTGGTGATTCTGATAAAAATATGAAGGTCTCAGATGCTCCAATTGAGTAACCTATGATATTTAAATAAAAATCTCTCGTTTCTTTAAGTATATAATCTATAAAGGCTTTTACATCATACTTTCCAGTCTCATGGAAACTAAAACAGTGAAATCACAATGTAGAATCTCTTAATTCGTAAGTTTTAGATTCCTTATGTTTTCAATTGATATAAAATGATACATAGCCTACCTGAAATTCCAAAATTTCGTACTATTAACTGATAGACTTTGGTGGGATCTTGAATACGAATTACCTCTAGCATTTCCTATCCAGACATCATATCCAAATTCTGCTAAACGGAATGCTAAAAACAACATCCATTTCGTATATATTTTGTTATCAATAAATATTGTATCATAAATCGATTAAATATACAGTTCTATCAATTATCATTATCAATATTATCATCATATACAATATTTATTGTATAAATATTGAAACGTAGTTACCAAGATCTTTTCCTGGTCCCATTAAAACGTAGGCATCGGAAGACAAGAATAGTCCATGTTGTATGTAGACAATCTCCTTGCGTTTTCCTTTTGGGGATTGTGGGCTACCGCTAATTCTGTGCAAAGTTAAATTATATCCATCTTCCGTAATTACATGATGCTCTTCGGCTGTGTATCCGCTATGTTTTTCAACCAAACCAATCTAGAACAATTCTTTTATTAAATACTTTTATATAGTCGACAATAGTAAAACATTCGACAGCTTGAGTAAATATGTTATATTGATAATAGACGATTTTATTAACCGACATAAATATTTAAAAGTGACGGACATAATTTGATCACTGAACAAATACCTAATGATTTTATTTCAAAAATATAAAAATAAAACAATATTAATCTTTAATACTTACGAAATCCAGGGCGCGCAGATGATCTGCGCTCTTATAACTTGTCAAATCTGCTAGAAACTCCTCCTCAGTAGCTTTCCTTACGTGCTCCACGTCATACTTTATTGGAAACTTGCAATTATCTTGGGAGATTATAAAGCTATAAGCCTCAGGATTTTCGCGAGAGTTTAAAGTTGGAAAAGCCACCTGATTGACATCGGTAACGGATAGTGCGTCGGAAGCGCAGTAAAATAAAGTAATTGTGATTAGCCAGATCATCTTCGTGTTCATAACTCATTTGCATCTGTTTTTAGAATCCCGTTTGTAAAACGGCTCGACTCTCGACAAGCTCCTTTAGTATCGTTTTTATCGAATTACACAGAACAAGTAAATAAAAAACGTCAAACGCAAGGCAGCTAATTCACGGTGTGCCTATTCGTTAATGCGGAACACTTGAAATCGATGACTTAATATAATTATTAAATTCTCCATAGAGAGTGATAAGCTAATACAAATACTGACTGCTGTGCAGGTATGTACTTTGCATTCTAAATTGTACTGAATATACAAAATGATTTTCGTTGAAATAATGCGTAAGAATACAAATACTCTTCGGTTTTTTAATCATTTCTCTTCAATTTTAACGAAGTAAAATACAATATTATTTTTCTATTACGCATAATTAGATCTAATAAAGCTTAATTCTTTTGTTGGCGGACTGTATACGTCTATAATAACTTTTTATTTAATGAATGTACTGCATACTTTGCAGCTTATAAACCATAGCAAATATACAGATATACGCATAAAATTGTAAACTCATATCTGTAATGATATCCGTAATTACAAATGAAAAGATTTGATAAGCTATGACTTTTCTTTATTGTCCGAATAAAGAACATTCTAAAAGACTTTATTGTTTTATAATATCAAAAGCAGACTTCATTTACATATTATATATTGATGCTTTTATTGTCACGTTTCGACAAAACGCTTTGTATCGAAGATATAGGTTTTTGAATAAAAGCTGGCATTTATTTGCTTTAGCAAAGACGAATTACTTATCAATGTAACGTCCCAACTACTTGGTTTAAGATTCTCAAGAATTATGTTATTTAATATTTATATACCTTCTTAAGTAAATTTATTAATATAAAGAATTCTGCAGATAACTTTTTTTTTCAAGTACCATTAACTATTCTTCAGTAAATACACTATGCATATCGTATGATTCTTTTAAATAGAAAATTTTTATTTGGTCTATCCGGGAATTCGTTGATATGATAATGTTCCTTTAAACTTCATTGTAGACCTTTCATAAATAAATTTCTTGACTCTTTTATTGCGTTATCATCAATCCTTTATTCACTTATGTGTAAAATAAAGATTTCCTCCAGAAACAGATTGTAATTTGATTGCAGTCTAAAAAATGATCAATAATAAAAAAATATTGTTACGGTTCTGAAGGGACGTAAATAAGATAATTTTATTCATATATATTATATATATTAGAAGAATTAGGGTGTCCGTTATTTGTGCGATTTCGTTAGTTAATTATGAAGTTTCTACAATTATTGTTAAACAATGTATTTGCTTTTTTACTTTCTTAATTTGTAAATTAATTAATTTTTACGCATTATTTCAACGAAAAGCTACTGGAACGCAAGATCTTGTATAAGATTAGTAAGAATACAAAAATAAATATACTCCAGTTTAAATCAAATATAATATTTGTATAATACTGTTTACACTAACATATAATGAATATGCATAAACATGACAAATAAAGTAAATAAACGCAGTATGCATTTTAGCGAAATCAGCCTTATTTTATTGCAATTACCATTTACATTTTAATTTTTGATCCTTTGATGAATCCCAGAATTATTTTTCATTTTAAATTTATACAATATTATACCTACAATCTATTCATTAAATAAATAGTATTACGGAGAGTGATAATAGAATTTGGAAATTTTTTATGTAGGTTATTGCAATGAATGAATTTCTATAAAGAAAAATTTCCACTAATCTCTAACTATTTAGTATTTCACCATTAAGAAGTTCCAATTTGAAACACGCTGTTTTTTAAATAAATGAAGATTTTTTTATCATACTTGATTAAATGCTTCTTTTTTAATGTTTAAAATTATTTCGGTAACTCAATCAGTTGATATTGTACTGTTAGTTACAAATAATACATCTCTGTATTGTTCGCAAGTGAGCTCTGCAATAGAATCCTTTATTATATCTTCGACACAGCTCATAATATGTTTTACTGCATAATATTTGAAGTTGTGAGAGAACAAAAGTAATTTAGTTTGTAAGATTGATTCAATTGAAACTGCAGAAAATATTGAAGCAAAGCCCCCGTCCAGCTTAAGTTTCGAAAAATCTACAATATCGGTGTCTGCAGTTACTATTACTTCATGCGCAGTTAATTTGCAGGGTTTTGCATCGTAATCGAATGCTACTTTAAAAGAAACACTTGTTCCCGTCATATCCACTGAAACTGCACCCCGAAATTTCGCTGCAAAATTTCCGATCTGAAACAAAATTATTTGCTTTATTTTTAGTCTCTCATAAATCATATTTTATTAATTTCCATCAAATGATATAGAATTGTTCACTTATGAAAATGGAATAAAAGTTTAATCAAAATTACTCTTTAATCATCTTCCCTATACTATCTATTCTTTATTCTCTTATTTTTCCATAAGCTGAAAGTGAATACACGAAAAGTAGTCTGTATAATCATTTCCTCGTCACAATTAATGAATCTGAACCCATGGTAGAAATGTTAACGAGTTTTTAGCCAGTTTCTGGCCACATTTTTTGAATATGTAACATTTTCACATTATCACTATTTTGGGGATACGTATAAAAAGTATATAATTGAAAGCTAGTGAATAATATAATCCGCAGTAAAGAATATTTGAAAGTATATTGTTCCCTTAATAGCCACGAAACGCTGCCTTCTGATTAACACGTTAACCAGTCAAGCTCGTCAATTTTTTACCAAAGCTGACACTTAAATAAAAATTTTATATAGCCATAAATACCAACGCGATCACGAAAAAGCTTATGAGCCGTCACATACACACACTCGCACGCACGAAAAGAATCACTTAAGCAGCAATACCTGAGAACCTATTTCCCTATAACGTTATTTGAAAGACAATTTTTTAATCATTACAAAGCTTCACTATGAGAAAGTCAAAATTAGGACTAATGATGGAAATGGAACTAAAGATTTTTTATTTCAGCAAATAATGAATGTAAACTTACATATACATCATTCAAATGAATAGAACCTCCTGTCAGATTAACTGCTGTACCAACAATGTATCGATGTCCTTCATATAAAAATGACATATCCTGAATTCGTTTAAAATACTTTATAATACTAAAAAAGAAATGATTTTTAAGATTGTATTTTTTAAATATTTTCAATTAATTAAACTAGAGAACTAAATTTAATTTTGTTTTCTAAAGCGACTTATGAAACATTCGTCTGGCACCTTAGAAAAACGAAATGTATATATAATATTAAAAATGAAAAAAATGTAATTCAGACTTACTCTACTGGTCCTCCCGAGGATTCAAAAGCTATTTTTAGAAAAGATTGAGCGAAAGGTGGTATTTGTATAACAGTTTTATCTGCTTTAATCAATGCATTTACTAACTTATTGATGGCAAGATCCGTAACTGCATTCACAGTGTCCTAAGTAAATGAGAAGAACATAATTAGTAAGAGTTCTTATGAAATATTTATCACAATTAAAAAATTATTAATAACTTACTTGAGAAGTTGTGTGAAATGGTTCTTCACGTTTTTTTGCCTTTACAGATATACTGTCTCCAGTTTGATGGATTTCTGGATCTGAATCACATATCGCTTGTTCGATACAATTTTCAGCCAGCTTAAGTATTTGATTTTCAACCACATATGGTACTCCCATCCTAAAATTTAAATAGTGTTTTTTTTATTAATTTCATCTGCATTTATTATGTATTAAGATGAAAAAGTATATCTTTGCCGGGACTGGACTGTACGATGCTTTGTATTAAAATTTACTGATTTTTAGCGGCTAATGAAAGTTTTTAGCGAAATAATTAATTCGAATTTGTAGCAAAAATACCTCTTTTTAAATCCATTTAATATTTACACATATACTAATTAGTTTTTGTTTATAGAATACAAATCTATAAGTATAAGCTCTTAACTATTATTTTGCATTTTACCTTATATCGTAATTATTTACGAAACCTAAATTGCACTGAGTTTTTACAATATCTTCATAGTTGTAGTTGTCGTATTCCTAAGAATTAAAGAAATAATATTCTATATTATTTTTAATGAAGTAGGACTTAAAGTATTTGTTATTTAAAATACAGGATCCAGTGGTAAGACCGCGCTAGTAATCGACCTGCCCTAGTGTCTGGACGTGTTTGAAAGTGTTCATATACTGGCATGTTCAATCACTAGTACGCACTGTGTCCAGTTATTGGACCTTTTACCTCATACGTATATACGTATATATATATATATATATATATATATAAATCAGTTGTCAAAATCTTTGAACAGAAACTGACTCTCCTTATACACTTTTCTTGTATATGCAGTGAACTAATTCTTTGGAAAGAATATTATTTGAAAATAGTATTTTGATGTTAATTAGATTCATACAGAAACATTTTTTGTATATAAAAATATCTATGTTTCTTTTTAAAAAATCAGACAATAAACTGCACTTCAAAATTGATCATAAAAAATAAATTCAATTATTTTATTTCCATTTACTTACAATTATGCGTTGCACAAGGACTTTCTTTATTGAGCTAAATTTAACATTTATATCAGAGTATGGATCATCTTTGAATTTGACGTATCCTGCAAGCAGAATCTAGGTATAATTTTTATAATTTCGTCAATGAAATTTCTTGCTTACCCTTAAATGTTATATTTTCTACGTGAACGACATTATTTGATGGATTAAAATCCAATTCAGCACTAATATATCCATCCAGTGTAGCATCATTTAAATTTGTGTCAGGAAAAATAACAATACTGTCAGTCCAACACCGCTGTAAAACTGAAATTGTCATTATATCAGTACAATAGGAAATTATTTATTTAATTAATAAAATTTCTGCAATACAAATATGTAAAATTTTATTTACCTATTCTTCGGGATAAAGTAGATGAAAATAAAGCCACAAAGACAATAACAATAGTTGAATATATCGAAATCATCTTTATCTAAAATGTACATAATCAATATGTCAACCAATAATATAATGAGATGAATCGTTCTCGTTTATGTTGCATCACTTCTTTTAAAATGGTAACATAGTTAAATAAAAATAAGTATATATATATATATATATATTAAATTGTATTATCAATTTTTTTAAAACTGCAATTATAATCAAGATGGCAATACTTACTTCAAAAGCTTTGGTTCATTCATCAAAAGAGCAATGATAACGTACCATACTATCCATACTTAATATACTAAAATTTAAATTCTAATCGTCATGAGAGTTTAATATTTACATTTTTCCCGATCATTAAAAATCGTGTATTTGCGCTTTTCTGGAAGGAAATATATGACATCACAATACTGTTAGCTATGTAACGTTTGCCTAGATTACACAGGTGCAAAATCTATCTATCTACGCTTTCGCTGAATACATTTAGACATTGTTATAAAAAATACATATTATTTAACAGTGTATATTTAAATCAATTAAAGCCTTCAACAATATTCTGTTGGATTAAAATATGGTATTATTTAAAGTAAATAGAAGTACATCAATGTAGAATATGATAATTATTTAAATACGTAATTTTTTAGTGTATAGAAAAAATTTTGAGGATTATAGTTTAATTATGATAAACTTTTAATTTCATTTATCTAGTACAAAAGCACAATTCTTGAATTATTTATTAACTGTGATACACTATAATGGAATATTTATTAGTGGCATTAGTATCTGTAACAAATATAAATATTCATATTATAATTTTACTCTTTAGAATGTATACATTTTTCAGAAACATATGGAGAAAATGAATGTCTTTCTATTAAATGTTTTAACTATTCCCTATTTTTAATTACTTCAATTTCACATGAAAAATACAATATCACGGTATAGTCGTTATAGAATGATAATGCATTATATTTTTAAAGCTCCATTTTTGTAAAAATCTATTTTATGGTCATTAGTCTAATACTTTATTAAATTTAATGAGTAGACGGTTGTTAATAGGTAAATAAGACTCAACTGTACAATAGAATAATGATTTTATTATTTCTTATTCTAAAACTTTAGATATTTTATTTACATATTCCTCGCAATTAAAAGATTGCTGTTTGACAAAATTATTAACATTAATTAACAAAAATTTTTGCAACATTGATAGATCGTCTGGTTGGAAAACATACGAATAGTGGAAGAGATTCCAAATCGGTATATTCACTGTAATTGGTTTAAAGGCAAGGACCTTAAAATCAGATATAGAAACTGTACACTGTGAAGGTTCCAAATTAATAATTGCTGTCGCTGTGAATGACATGCCTTTAACATTTGCCGTCAAATCACCGAACGTATTTATAATCTTCCAACCCAGCTGAAAGAATTTAAATAATATTATGTTAAAATATGATTATTGAGATAACGAGTTACTAATATTCAGACAAATTTTCTACATTTATGAGACTTACTATAAAATCATTGATATTGACATTTAATTCTGCAAATCTGAAACCCAATTCTATTGAATAGATATTTGCATCATGCCCAATATACACATCTTTAATCCTTTGAATAGTATCAAGACCTCTACAAATTAAAAGTAGCTTTATATTCATCTATTAATAATGAAATTGAAAAAAATTAATGTTATTCATCGTTCACTTACGTTATATTAATAGCAGTGTAATGAAAGTGAACATCGCCAGTCCAACTCGTTTTAGTTGCAGTTTTTTCTTTCAACTCTTTTACGCTGTCTGCTTTACTCATTTCCGTCTCTGATTGGTTTTTCTTAATATTCATTCCAGGCATATGTAGGGAGCCACCTTTAGCGTATTGATCGAGTAGCTTAGGAATATAGAAATCCGCAATCGCGTTGAGAGCAGACTGAAAAAAAATTATTAGATTGAAATAATTCTACTCCGAGGTATTCGTGGAATATGCTTACTATTATTTAAATAACAAAAAATGAATATTACTCAAAATAGAAATTGGACTATATTAACTTCTATTAAGCTAAATCAATGCGATTTTAAATATTTTAAATCTATATTGCACTCACCTGCGTACTTTGGTAGTACAAGTCTCCATCATTATCAATTTCCCTCAGATTAACCTGGCATACAGTTGCTTTAATGCAAGATTCAGCTAACCTAAGAATTGCTGTCTCATGTTCAATTGCAAGACCCGAACTGAAAGACAATTTTTAGATTAACATCAATTACGTTTTTAATAATTTATTACTAAATCAAAATGCACGTATTACTTTCTACTCTTTTCCTCCAGAAAAGTCACGGAACATCTGCCATGCTAAAATAATACATTATTCAAAATTAATAAGAAAGTATAAAAGTACATACTGTATAATTCTTTTATGATTTTATTTACCCCATTATTTTTAATTCTGTAACCCCGGAGATTTGTAAGTTTTGTATTCAGGTATGTATGCTCATTTCTTTCCGTAATAATACCTGCAAATAACAATGTATTTTATTAATGGCAGTCCCTATTAATTGTACATCTATTTTATATGTATATAAAAGTCAAGACAAAGTACAACGTTCCATTAAAAATATTGCCTTTTTATTTCAGTTCTAAAATAACCAATACGCTAATTTTTTTTTTTGTTTTAAAAGCAGTTCTATGATTCTCAGAGTATTTCAAAATTATTAAAACAAATATTTAGAGTGATTTCAAAATTTATTAACTTTTTTGAAGAAGTTTTATGTGCTAAAATATAATTCCATAATAATGGATTTTGTTAGCATGGAATACAGAAAATTTAGAAAAATAAAAATCATTATTGAATATTTATAAAATGCATTTTGTGCATTAAAGATTGCAGTGATCTACTTGAAATTTAAATAACGTATATATATGATTAATAGTATCGTTACATACCTTTAAACTCTATGTGATTGATAAAGAAAATAGGCACACCTAAGAAAACCTTAGTTTGGCCATAATTATTATTCGTGGACGGAACAATTTCGAAAGACGCATCATGAATGTGAAGATACTCATGGTTTTCCAATTCAAGAACAATCGTTTTTCTCGGACTGATAATACCTAAAATATAAGCAATAAAAGTATATCTCTAAAAATAACTTTAAATTCTTTATTTAATTGAATCATACTGTGGTTATAACGACAGTCGAATGCTGATGAAAATATAGGTAGAGCGGCAATAATTATCCAAAAGATCGAAGTCATTTTTTAGCTTATATCACTATTTATCTGAAAGAAAACTGTTTATAAATACTTTTATCGCAACATAATATAATGTATTCCTACTCTTAACATTGCCATTATTAACCTTACAAAATATTGCAAAAAAGGAATTACAACTATATTTACCTTAATTTTAATTAAAATAATTCTAGAATTTGAGAATTCTAGAATAGATGTAATAATTTTAACAAGTATTGTGGCAAAATCTTTTAAAGTACTAGATGTACATCATGAGTATTTGATCTAGTTATACAATACTTTACAATTTTTATCAATAAAATTGAATCATTCATTTATCAGCGAGCTTTCGTTGTATGGAATGAATAGTGGACTGACATTAAAACTATTCGACTATGTTTCTCTTCAAATAACCTTCCAAGCTAATCAATTCAAATAAAATCATTTGTACTAACATAGCTTTATCATTTGCATGGTTTCAAACTAATGAATTGTTTAATAGGTATACGTTAATCGAAAAAATATTTTCGAGTGTAAATTTTAGATAATTTTTAATTTTAAATTCCTGATTTCTATTAAATTGGATCACTTATGTATTTTGTAGAAAGGCTCATTTTTTAATAATAATCATTTTTATGAAAATGTTAAATTTTTAGTAGGAACACGCTTTGAATATTTTTAATTAATTAATGAAACTGATTTTCTGTCTCTCTTTTTTTAATACAGCTTACAGTTATGTCATGGTTCACTTTTAGAATCTGTGTATTCCTCAATGCATTTTCAAGAAAACAATTACATCAAATAATAGACGTGCTTTTAAATCGGTTTTTTATTTATATTTATTTTAAAATAATTATATATTAGAAACGTAGATTTCATTTAATTAGATTTTAAAATATTTTTACATAACAATATATGTTATCTCAAAACAATCAACTAAGCAATATGAGGGATAAAAGAATAACAATTGTCATCCCAGCAGCGCGACTAGGCAAATGGAAAAATAAAACCGGCGTAATAAAATGGCAGGATAATAAGCAAAGTGTGTGTATGCTGGTACGCGCTTATACCTCCACAGTTCTTCCGCATGTATGACAAAGCGGGAGGATAGGGTGAACGCGCTCACCCGAGTTTGAAAAGTGTATTTGTGTTCTTACGTGGGCAAAGGCTCTTTGCATAAGAACTGTGACAAATCGCTCGCAGAAAGATTGCGGAGACTAGCGACGCCTCTTTCCTTTCTACGTGTTACGATATACATTTGGAAAATTCAGAATCCTTAGAAACTTGTTTTTCACGCTACGTTTAGTAAGGCCGGATTTGTTTCATGTTTCTCTATTTTTTAAATAAATTCATGGGGGTATTCGTTTTGGGGGTATTCATTTATAAATGGTATTTCGTTTACAAAGGATAAATGTTTAATTGTTCTAATTTAGAGGACTATAGTAATTAGTTTGATCGAGATTAATGTAGATCGTGAATACGCATTTTATAAGTAAAAATTAGTAAGCACCGCGGATAAAATTTGGAAAAAAAAATTTATACAACTAATACAGCAATCATCATTTTAAAATTATTTATTTGATTAAATTCGAAAAATACGAGTCCCTCGATTTCCCATTCTGTACGGCACATATGTTGAAAATAAAATAATTCGTTAGAAATGATATGGAAGCATTACATTGCTTCTACTTTTTACAGCTGTTACGATGATTATATATCCATAATTTAAATAACCTTTTTTATAGTACACAATATGTCCACACATAATATCTCATGAATATTACATTGATTAATTCATCGTAGAATTCTATTGATCCTATTTAAATTTACTTGAATTTATGTATTGTAAGGCAGCTGTATATATACGAGTTATTCTAAGAATAGTATTTTTATTGATTATGAGCTTATAATAATTATATTCAATTGAATAAATAGAATAGTACTGTATTCTACAATGAATAATTATTCTGTGTTATCTATTAATATCTACTCCTTTTATTTGTTTCAGGTGAGTACTTCAAGTATTTCATTGTAATATTGAATAAATAGCAATGAGTGAGTATGCCCTAACTTTTTAATCTTTTATATTGACATTCTCTCTTCAGTTAATAGGTAGGAATTTATCGGCATACATTTATAATTATTTTAACTGAATAAAAAATCTTTTAGAGTGTATTCTTTAGTTTTATACAATCGGAGAACACACTTGTAATTTCGAACACTTGATTAATGAACTATTTTATTACCCTATATATATATTATTTATAGTACAGTATTACATGCAACATTTTACTACACTATAATATATATATTCATTCAGCGAAACTCACGTCTATCAAGTTCAAACACCACAGAAGTCGTTCTTATGAATATTATCCCTTGCAAATAATTCACGAAAAATAGCGGCAAGAAAAAACGTAGTCTAATGTCAAAGAGGAGCTGCGTCGAACACCAGGGATACAAAATTTCCACGGTGCGTATAGGTGAACGTGAAAATGATCGGAGAAAAAAAGTCTTGATGTAGACTCGATATCAATGCACTGCTTCGTTATTATCCAGGTAGTTTATCGACGTCGTCGCTTCGACCAAAAATAAATAGCATAGAAAAGAAAAAGTATATAGGGCTTACTCTGACACGAAAGAGAGAGAGAGCAAGCATGCAAGAGGGCTTGCAAAATTTTGCACACAGAGCCATTAATTCGTACGTGTAGGCGTCAGCCAAGAACGGATAAGTGCATTCAGTGGAAGATATATATTTCCATTTGGGCAGCGATGGGGAGTCACTCGTTAAAGCTAGACCTTATGCAGGCGCTGCAGCGTCCGCCACCGGCGCGTTAATAAATTCTCCAGTTTTGCTGTGCGCTGAAAAGAGAGACAGATAACGAAAGAGAGAGAGAGAGAGAGAGAGAGAGGGAAAGAAAAGAAGGATGCCGGACCTTGTTAAATTCTGCCAGCCGCAATATATAACTTGAAATATATGTAGGTTATACTTCATTAATTCCTTTCTCCATTTTTGGTGTGTTTATATAAAAATTTAGTTAAGCGAGTTTCGGTTTCTTTTTAAAGCTAAGAGAAACTTAAACTATTTCAGTATTCTTTATAAATATTACTGTTGAAGTTAAAAGTTGGTAGGGAATAAAGTGTATCTCTAGAAAATTTATTATACATTATTTGTTTTATTTTGTTGCATGCGTAATCTTTGAACAATTTGAGTCGACTAAATAGAAAACAAATTATTCTTAACATCATTCCCTTGTTTAAAATATTCCACTATTTATGTCAAAAAGTGTCAAATTACACTTTGGTTCTTTATTCATTCGACTAAGCTTGGAGCACTGAAAACTACGTGCATATTCTCCGTAATATGGAAGTACTTTACTTAATATATTAGTACCATCGTTGGTTCGATGTTGGCAATTCGACTGAAATTACAACAATAAAGATATAATTTGGTATTATTCTTACTAATTTAACTTCAATTTTCATTTAATATTACTTTTATGTAAGAAAGCAAGAAAAGCTTGTCACTCGTCAAATTAATTTCTCTGAATGTTGCATCGGTAATAGAATCGCTATCATTATTACTATTATATTGGTGGTCGTTCTGCATGGCTTTCTGAGCCACAGATAAACTGAACAGTTCCATGATGTCATCGAATTCGTAGCTATTCTTTTTCTAAAATCAAAGTAAGGTATACTTATGAAATCGGTTTTATTGCGATACAAATTATGATAAAATTTAATTTAGTCTTTTATTATATGAGATAAAATTAATGTCTTTTAACTAATCTATCATCGGCACTAAATTGACTTACAGTAAAATCCTTATCTCCTCCGAATGCGGGCATATGTTGAAATATACTTAAAGCCTCATTAACCTAAAAAGAATAATAACTGTAGAACTCGATAAATCTAAATATATATGTTCATTAATTGTAGACATTACAATATGGCGATCTTTATAGTCTGGACTAAAACATTTGAGTACATTGTTAGGGCGGTTAATCCTTGGGGCTATATAAATTTTATACAAAAAACCTGTAAAAGATAATGTTTGTATAAATCAAACATAGTTAATTTATTTTAATGAAACTTTCATTGCATTATATTTATTTAGCGTTTGTCATTAACTGTTATTTTTCAAAAACAAGCCTACATGTTAGAATTATACATTAAATTTTACAGTTACAATTGTAACGGTATGTTTTTCAAATTATTTCTGGAAGACTTACCATCATCCAAATTATTTTCATTCAGTAACAGATACAACATATTTGTAAGTTTTATTCCGAATGAACTATACCGTAATTCCCTTAAAAACAAAATTACAGCAAATTGAAGTTACATATAAAAATATCATATTGAAATATTTATTTACACTTACTTAAATATATTAATAAGAAATTCTAATACTGGATCATTTGGTTGAGTAAACAGCATCATGTACTTAACTGAAAAATTTAATAATTATTAAATTTATTATGCAATACATATATAACTAGTTCGTTTAAGAAGGTTCTATCCACATGTAAATAATAATTGATCAGAAATTAATAAAATTTTGCGAAATTTAATACGACTTCTTATGAGTGATTCCACATATCATGTTTCTGCTAACATCGTATAGTAATGATTGACCAGGTATGTCTAAATTTATTTAACTTATAAATGAATTCTGCAAAAAAAAAATACAAAGTGTTCAAAATTTGTGTATGTTTAAATTAATTTGTTACCCAATTGATCACGAGGATTGTCTGAATCTATTGCTTTAAAAGGAATATTTCTGAATGTTTGCCTAAAATATTATAACTGATAAATAAGTTTGTTTAAAAATTCTGCATAATTTAGACATTTTGAAAACTTGACAACTATTTAACTTACTCAGCGGGACTTCTCAAAGTACTTAATTCCTTATTTTTTAATAGCTGGCGGTAATTAGTAATACTTTTCAGATAATCTGAGGTTAGATTGAGCTAAAAAATATAAAGAATAGATTAATTTAATCAATTTGGACTACATATTCTTAAGTATAAAGAAAAGTAAAACTAACACCACTATAATAGTTCGAAATCATTGTATCATTCCACTCTCCATTAATTATATCAGCAGTCAAGTGATTTAACTTATTATGATAAAAATTTTTAGCTGCTGTAGTCAATGTTTGGGATTCAGAAATAGTTGTCTTCATAGCTTTTACTATATTACCTAATATGCGACGACTTTGTTCCTACATAAAATACGTATTAAAATTTTTATTCAAATCCATTATAAAGGAAGATGCCCACGAGATTGGAATAAAAAGTAGAGTTTATGAGCAACTGACGAAACTTGCACTATCATCTAGAGACATTCAATTTAAAAAAAAGTTGGCCCCCTTACTTGAAGAAAAATTGATAAATTTAATCGAAAATCGGGGTCTTCTAAACTCGTCTGTTTCTACTTATATGTATTAAACATAAGGAATAATATATTTGGTCTTTTTTCATATATTTCCCTTCAAGCAAGGGAGCTAAATTTTTTCAAATTTAATGTCTTCAACTCTAAATTATAGGACAAGTTTCTTAAGTTGACCATGCAATTTTATTAAAGGCAGGTATGGGTATACTCCTTTATATTCGAATTTACCATTATGTTCATGTTTTTCTGAGATCGAAAGTATAACAGGTGCGATGCTCCATACAACTCAGTATCCCCACTGCAAATGACATTCTGTTTTATTATTTCGTTAAAACAGTGCATATTTTTAAATTTCCACATAAATGCTATAGCTTTAGCTGAAACAATATGTAAGTGACAAAGAAATTAAAAAACTATGATATTTATAGTAAAAAATGCAGATTAAATGAAAGCGGTACAATTAATACGTATTTAGACTATAACTTTTTTAATAAAGTTATGTTTAAAAAATCTTAATATCCTAACTCACTAGCATTACAGTATTTTCATTCCAGCAAAAAACCTATTCGGATTGATGCGAAATACGCAAATCATTCCACTTCCTGAGATCATAATCTACCATTTCTTTAAGCTTCAAACATAAGTTCAAATATAAGTAGATATATAGTACTTTAATGAAATTAAAATACATACTAATTATTTTGTTGTGAGTTCTAGCCAAAATTTCTGATAAATTTTCAAAGAAATAAGTATTTTTTATAAAAACGTCTTCAGTATTATCGATGCTTATGTTTACTTTTTTTAATGTTGTGGTCAATATTTCAATCCAGTTAATCTATATAAAGAAGATTCTATATAATTATTCTTCTTATTTTTATTCATATATTTTTGGTCACTATACTGCTTACTTGAGCCGCCGGATGATTAATGTAATTACTATTATACGTCTCATTCCATTTTTTAATGTTCATAAGCGCTTTAGTAGGTGCTTCAGAGTCACTGCTAGTCATGTATTCCCAAAACACCTGGAATGAATAAAATATATTATGTGAAAAATACGTCAGTTTAAAGAGTTTAAATTTAACTCTAACTGCTGTAGAGGTGTTGAAAAAATGCACTCTTGTTTACTCCACTTTAAGCAGAATACAGCCCAAACACATTGTTTACCATACGAGCTCAAGTAAAATCTTCAATTTTCGAAGCATTGCATCTTCAAAAATAAACGGTAAAAATATTTGAAAAAATTCAGTGTGAAACAACTAATTTTTACTAATGGAATACCCAAACTTCAAAAAGTTCTATCTGTTTTAAACAGTAGCATGAACCTCCTTAAAAAAGTTAATAAAAGTATATGAGCTAGGATGGTTTTGTATCTCCAGGTGCCTCTACAATTTTGCGTTTATCAATAAGCCAACTCTTTGATCTAGGATAGTTCTGCTTCACCAAGTGCCTCCACAATCGTGCATATGCCCATTGATTCGATTGAATTGGCCAATTCCCATCAGACGACTCCGCAATATTACCCTAGGCGTCAGCTATTGTCTCGTACAAAACGAACTCAAACCGTCGCCTCCTGATGCCCGCCGGCACGTGTTGAGACCTATCCACTCGCCATGGCCGCTGCGTGTGACCATGATGTAATTCTTTGAAAATAAATTACCTCGTCATAAACTTTCTTTTCTTATTTTCTATATCTAACATTTTGTAAATAGCTGAAATTGTACAGGTGCAACTAACATTTTGTCTTGAATAGCTTTCCGTTCTTCTGCAACGCTCTGGGTACGCTTTTAGAAAGGACGTCATGAAACTTGTAAAAAAAGATCATACCAATTCTCAGTTGGCGTGGGATATTCACCATAGTTTCAAAGATTTAACCATGAATGTACGGATCTTAGTTAGGACTTTATAGTAAGAGTCTCCTTTAGTGTTTCAGTTCACCTGTTGTAAGCGCATCCTCTTTCTGACGCTCCAAATTGCTGACTAGAATAAAAACAAACTGCTGTACAGATTGACACAAGTTCTGTAGTAATTAAACAAAAAGGCTGATCTCAGAAATATTTATTCACTTCATACAATCGTTTGATCGAGTAGAACAGCTTCATATTCTTCATATTTTACAGATAATTTCCATTGTGGTTTGAATGTACGGTTACTCGTCTTTGTGGATCATCTGGTGAGAAGTCGAATTCACTAGATCGATAACATGTTTGAGCCTCCATATTCTTCCATTTCAAGAAATACCATGATATCAACGTTTTAGTCATAGATTTTCTCGTCTATACTTGTCCAATAGCCGGGTTCGATAGTCAGGTCTCAACACGCAGAGACAGGCAGCTTGGGTAGGTTATTAGCTTGATGGGCATATGCACAATTACACGAAAAATTGTGTTATTGAAATACACACAATTTTAGAAGCGCCTAGTTGCGCAAAATCAACATAAGTTACCTACTAATAGAAAATATAACAAGTGTATGTATTACTGGTTGTAATGACGAGAAGAACTTGACAATCTCTTTGGATTCTCTTTTCGTTATTTCATCATCATTAACATATTTTCCTATTGGATAAAAGAATGGATAAGGGTTGCATTCTTTCTTCAGAATATGATATGTAGGTGGTTGTATCTAAAAATAGAGAAAAACTTATTTTATGGTATAATATCATATTATATTACACTACAAAAACTAAAATAGTATTCTCAAGTACCGTTACGCTCACAGTTCCTAATCACGTCCGTATTTCTAATCACTTTTAAAAACATATTATTCTATGAAAATTAATTTTATAAATATTGATTTAAAAAAAATTAATAATAAAAATTGCCAAGAGTATGCACGTCCTTGTAATGCACATGGAAGTGACTGAGTTTAGACGAGTGTATTAGGCTTTATACTCAGAAGGGTTAATTTAATTATTTTTTTATTAAATATTCATTTTAAAATAAAAAATATGCATGAAATAATAGTGTTTTACTTATTATTTATACCCTATTATAGGAACAGATTAGAAATCGGGTCATGGTCTGTTAAAAATTGCTCTAGTGTAAAATCAAGTGATTAGGGTTTGGAACTTTAAAGTGTCTTCATTAAAAGTCGTTTAATTTATTTCATTTTTAATATTTTTAGTATATGTATGTTTTTTAATTTAAAGCTTATTAATAGAACTTTCTAGTTACCAACAGTTTTTTTTTTTAACAAGTTTTTTTATTTTATTTATACTTTTCTTTCATTACTTTGAAAACTGAAACTCTTCATCTAAACTGATTAGGAATCGATACAGTAACGATATGCAAAAATAAGATTTTTTTAAGATGAAAAAATGAAAAAGCATAACTAACTACTTTACAACATAAACTTTTTATATGATTACCAGAATAATATTACTATCTGATCTTATGGGGTGTGTCACAACTTTAAAATCGAAAAATGAATATCCGAATCCTAAAGAACTTAACTCTTGATCAAGATCTTGCCAATTCATTGACATTAACCTCTTTTCTTCAAAGCGGCTTAGCACACTTGACTTAAACTCTGAACTAATGTTTCGACCTGCAATAATAAAATCATAAGCTTAACATTCGACTCTGAAATTTTCAAACATAAATTTACTATACAATTGATTACTCACTTTTTTGGCAGTCTTTAAATAATTTCTGTTCTATAGAAAAAAGGTTTCGCCCATTATGAAGGCCTGTACTGTCTTTGTTAGATTAAAAAATTAAAATGAATACATAAAATTACTGCTTGAGAATGATGCTATTAATATTGTACTTACTATTTAATTCGATTACTTACTTTTTATTGGGCTATCTAAAAGTCCCGTTATATGCAGAACAGTAAATACATCATCAATAGTAGATAGGCCCAAGTGTTTATCTCCGTTGACTTGGGTATGATACGAAAACTTATCGTTATTGCATCCATAAGAATAGGCATTTTCACAAGGATCCACATGCTGATCGATGGCACTTGCAATATACCCATCTGCAAGAATGTATAAAAGTACATACCTATATTAATAAACATTCAATAAAGAAGTTAATACACATACCTAATAATATGCATTCCAGACTCGAGCATTTTTTTAAGGAATTACTATCACTGTCATTTTTTACTGCAGTAATTGTTGTTGTATAGATTATTAGGCAACTGAAAATCGGTATTGAATGTTAAAAGAGGGATGGAGTTTGTTTTATGAATACTTAATTACAAATTTCAAATACTAGCAAAAATCATGCGCGCATCGTGTGCTTATTTTTGACATGGTGGCTATTGATTAAACTCTAACGAATACTTGAAAAGTAAAAAATAGTTTCTACTCCATGAATCTTTATTTATTAATAATCTTTCTCAAAAAATATTAGTGTCATTCAAAACAATAGATTACAACGGGGTTGTAATTTTTCAAGTTAAAAAATAATATTATTACAGAATTTACTTTAAAATAAAATCATTAAATATATAAACTCCGAAAGAATTATACAGTAAATGATTTTTTTATTCAAACAGACATACATAATACTTTCATAAATTCTAATTAAAATATTAATTTATATAACAATATTTTAAGCTTTGGCACTATTCAAAAGGGATATCCATTCGTAACTTTTCTATGCTTCCTTAAGGGGAATCCGTACTGAACAGCTTTACGGATCAGCAAAAAAAAGTTATACAGTCTGTATAGATAAAATACAGTTAAAATATCGCGTTCTGGGTATAAAATATTGAAATATTATAAATTGTATGAAAATAGTATGAAACTGCACATTTCGTTAAGTATATGGGTACGGATTCGTCTTAAATGAGTTTTTAAATATTCAATCATGACTTATTAAATCTATATGCAAAGACAGTTAAGTATGCTCTGGCTATATGGTCAAAACGATAACTCACATTGAAAAATTCGTTTAAAATATATTGATAGTATAAATGTCAATTTAACACGCGTTCTCATAGAATCTAACGATTTCTTAGCGAAATTGAATATGCAGTCAAGAAAAGAATTAAAGAAAAAACAACGTCAAACTCTGTAAACTTTGTATAACAATAACTAATTGTGCTTCAAACATGTATTAACGATAATAAATATATGTTAGAAGTAATAAATTAAGTAATTTAGGCTTAATATGGTAAAAAGGGGGAAATTCGCTGCCAACACTTTGTTAAATTCTTCTTTATATAGTCAAAAAACACGTTTGAATACATTTAAAATAATTTTAACCGGTATCAATCTTCAATACTAGTATACATTTGTTTAAAAATATATTTCAAAATCATAAAAGCTTAAATTTTTAAATTGGACTAACTTTTGAGCTGATTGTATATAGACCTCCTTAATTAATACTACATAAATCAATTGAGCAACCAATTCTAGACCATATGTCCGACTGTATAGCTTGCTTGCAATTTCATCTAGAATCATAAGTAATTAATTAAGTGAGCCTTGAAATACGGTTTTTTTTATCGCTCACTACGAAAAGTGAAAATAAATGCCATAGAATCTAGTAAAAATGTTTAATAATTGAAGAAGAAGAGCTAAGTTTTAAGGTTAGCTACACGGTGCTAATATGATCACAGTTAAACGTGCGCTACGTCAGTTTTTTCTACTACAATAATACATACTAAGATTTCTTTACTGTAAACAATAGTTAAATATCATGACTTGAATGCTTCTCTCTCAAGTACACAAATTTTTTTATTCTAAACAAGCTCTTATTTCCCTTATACAAAATGGTTCTTTATGTTAAAATCATAGTCTAGTACTAAGTCTAAAAATGTTAGACGCTGGGACAGTCGCCATTTATTAATCTGTTATTGTTATAAACCACACCGTTCACATTTTTATTCCTTATAAAATTATCACTGTATGCACCACTATTTTTTTAATATATTTTAAAATAAAGTAGTTTAATGTTACTAAGTAGCATAATCTATGTATCATAACGCACTAATATTTTATTTAAAACTATGGTACATTTACCTTAATATATATGTATATATATATATATATATATAATGTTAATTACCAGATCAATGAATTCCCTACTATTCTGTTTTCATCAAGCTTTTTTTATTCATATTAATCTTAAATTAAATTTATTTAGCATAAAATAAAAAACAATCCTGTATACAGACTATTAACTAAAAGGCAATACGATAAATGTGTCTGACATTTTTTTTGTATTATAAATATATGTAAATATCAAAATTTCGTAACATTAATAAGTAAATCATTATACAAATATACTAAATAATTTATACTTACAAAAGTACAAACGTTCTTAGCATCATGATCGATATACTCAACAACCGCTAAAATACCAACTGAATAAAATTCATCTTATATAAGTTATCTGTCCAAAATTAATCTTATTCATTTAAGCAGAACAATAATTGCAGATAAATACAATCTGGAAGGGGTTTCTTATAACTCTTGGGACTATAAGATGTGAAGCTTTAAAAGTACTTATAATCGCATGTCACACGTATATCTTTAGTAGTATATTCTCGTGTTTTCTTTTTCACAAAAAGGCATTTATTATCTTATTTATTAGTGCGTGTTAAAAAGATCCTTGTATAAGTATAGGTTTCCAAGATGTTCAATGAATCTTTTCTTTTATCAACGGAGGATGCAAACGAAGTCGTAGTAAGCTGAGGAATGCAGGGGATTGTACATAACCTGTGTTCTTGTTTAGAATTTATAAAAATTTGAAGCTTGAAAAAAAATATAACCTAGTAAAGTGTGGGGATCATTGAAAAGAATAAGAGTGAAGTTTACTACAGCAAGTGGAAAAAACAAGATTCTTGCAACAATTAAGCAACAATTAGTAGTGAAAAGTGCAAAGAATTACTTTCAAAATATTTCCCCAATTTTGCATGGGCAAATCCGTATAGGGATCTTTAAGTTTACATAAATTGTTCATATTCGTAGTAGTTTATACGTTTTTTATTAATATTTATCGGGGGTATCCATTAGCATCCTCCTTTTAAAACAGTCTATCAATTAATTGTATGAAATATCAATGTATCATTTATTTCTTTTAATCGGCAGACTATACATATTTAGCAGAGCATGTAGTACAAATAATTAATTATTATTTACTAATTCAAATCCAATAAATTAATTAGCACACAAATATTTATTCTAGATGCAATTGATTTAAAGATATATGCTCATGACTAAATTTCGATCTGTGTGTCTTTCCGATACACAGCACGAAATTTTCTACCTTACAAATTTTTATATTTAAGGGGATGTGCTATAGTCGGAAAGATTCCTACCCTACGGTTCTGCATTGTTTTTTAACGTCAAAAAAAGATGTGAAAAAAGATGTCATAAAATTACGTCATTTTTTACAACAGGGGCGATAAAGCTAGAATCTTTCCAATCATAGCACATCACCTTAATATAATTCTAAGCACGAAATTATAATAATATTATTTTTAAATGATTCGTATTTTGTAAATAAATAATAAAATCGATGTTAGGCATTTCTTCTCCTTGAGTATAACTCCTTTATCTCTATAAGAGACAAAGTACATTCCGGATCGATATTCGTAGGAGCTGAATTTGAATCTCGACTGGAACATTGAAACACTTGCTCATACTCATCTAATTTTTTGAGAATGTCATTTAATTCATACATTTGGATTGTTTGCGGTCTTACACAATTTAACTAGAACATAAAAATATTAATAGAAGTGGAATAATGATAATTTCACATTACTAAAACTATATATCCGATATTAATAACTATAAGTATAATCAAAATTTTTAAAATCTAGTTTAACATATCTTTGAACGCAGGAAATATCGTTAAAATTTTTTAGAAAATCTATTTCGCAACTAATGTATGTAGTCTGAGTAAATTTAATATTTTTTAGCTTCAAATAGTGTAAAAGATTGATATATTTCTTATTTATTTTATTTTATAATACCTTTATGTAACTTAGGAAGAAAAGTTTTTCACTCGTTATATTAAGGTTTTTTAGAGTCTCATTGTGAATAGGTCCTAGTAAAGCATCATCATGATCGTCCTTCATTGCTTTATAAGCAGCAGATAAGCTAAATAGTTCCAAGGCGGCGAGTTTCTCGTCAGTATTAATAATCTGAAATGAAAGTGTACAATATAAGTTGATTTTAAATCATTATATATAATTATTACTTTATTTGCACTTATTCAAATTATGTATCAACTATTGTTTATCAATTTATTGCATAATTATCAAATAGCTACCCATATGTAATCAACTTACTATTTGATTCCAGCATTTCTTGCTTGCGGGAAATGGTTGTCCCAGCATATAGGGATGTTTGTATATCTGACTCGATTAATAAATAATTATGCTAATTAAATAATTATGTTAAATAAAAGAGTATTATTATAATAAATTTATACATTACTTCTACATTTTCACCTTGCGTAGGTGGATCGAAACATGTCTCATTTCCTACCGTGAATAAATAATTAAGATGCAGGAAGAGATTTTTAGAAATCAATAAAGCTAAAAAATAGAACTTTTATTAAATATATTTGAATGAAACATTATGCAGTAGCTTTATAATGTTGATACCTACCATTATTAATCCCATTAAAATTTAATAGTAAATATGTGTAGAATGCCATTTTCATTCCGTACGTACTATATTCCAATTCTCTTTAAAAAAAAATCAGCGGTTAACAAAAAAGTATATAGCGATTATTTCAAGCATACAATTATTACAAGCTTACTTAAATTCATCTATAAGATGTCGCAATTTATTATCTTGATTGCTTAATTCATTCGAGGCATGATATATCACAGAGACTAAAAAAAATTAAATATATTTTAAATGGGCTTAAATTATAATTATTTTAAATTGTATTATTCTAAATAATGGAAATTTTTCATAACCTTTTTTATTTCATATGTTAAAATTTTATGTAAAAAAAAGCCTAACATGTGGATTTTTTTAATGATTTTATATACTTCATTGTAGCTATACACGAATTTCAATTGGCTCAAATATCTTCTGCAATTTTGGAAAAAGAAATCACGAGTCTTTTTTCTATAGAATATAAAATAAAAAAATTCATGCAAGATTCCATTGTATAAAGTATATTTTTACCCAAATCGTCTCGAGCATATGGCGAGTCGATTGCTTGATATGGTATACTTATGAACGTATTTCTAAAAATTCAACTTTCATTATATCTATTTTATAAATTACTCATACTAAGAAAAAATTTTAAAATATTTTTGCCACTAGTAAAATGATATTAAAATTGTATTACGTACTCAGATGAGTCTTTTAAGGTTCTTAATTCTCTATCCTTCAAAATGCTTCTATAATTGACAACATTTTGTAAATGATCCGATGTGATTTCAAACTACAATAAACAAAATACATATAAATACTGTCTAAAATATTTATTAAAATGCAACTTACATCTCCATAATAATTAGAAATGGCTGTTTCATTCCAATTCGCATTAATGACGTTTGAAGTTAAATCATCCAATTGTTTGTAATAGTACATCTTTGCTGATTGAGTAAGTGTCTTTAGTTCAGAAATTTTGTATTTAATGGCTTTTGTAATTCTGTCCAATATGCGACGACGCCGTGACTACCCATAGTAAATTAGATGATAAAAGTCTAAAATAAAATGCTATTATACCTATAAATGAATAAGTACCTGTATTTTAATTGTTTCATTAGATTCGAAAGAACGTAGTACTAAATGTGATACTCCATATAGTTGGGTTTGACCTAAACAAACGTCCAATTTCTTTTCATTTTCGTAACATTTCAAGTTTTGAAATTCCCACATAAATGCGATAGTTTTGGCTGAAAAGACACATTAGCTACATTAATATATAAAGTATTTTTTATGTAATAACAACTTTTTCCTAAGATGCATTTATATTTGACCTATTATGTCATTTTCGGTCACAGCCAAAACGTGTGCTAAGCCTGTGAAAAAATCTTGGTTTACAGAAAGTGGTTCTGTATCACTGATAGATATATTAACTCTCTGGAAAGCTTTTTTCAGAATGCTGACCCAATTGATCTGTTCGACAAAACATACATAGTCGATTATTACTCATTTTATAAAATTTTTAAAAGGAGAAAGTTCATAATTTACTTGAGTCGTTGTTTGATTTACATTGAGGCCATTGTATGTCTCTTTCCATTTTCTAAGATTGGTAATAGTATTTAAGTCACTTTTGAAAATACTGAAACCACTAATACTATTCCAATATAACTGAAATCATTTGTTTATATATAATTTTAAAAATAGCAACATCGTTTGAAGACTATAATGTAAGAAAAACCATTTTGAATTATTGAATATTACTGGATATAAACAGCTGAGAAATCTAATAATCTTCGTTTTGTCACTTTCAGTAGTATTGTCTAATTTTTTGATATCCTCAATAAGGGCTGGGTAGAGATATGTTGCTGAATTACAAGTGCCTTTTATTTTACGAAATTGTGGTGGCCTTAGCTAGAATTACAGAAATTTAAAAAATATTTCAAAGAAGCAGAATTAGAAGATTTAAGTCGATCATGCTACCGAAATAATGTTGTTGCTTAAACGAGTCGGATCCCGAACTATTGTAATATCAAAAAATGAATATCCAAATCCTAGTGAATTCAGTTTTTCATCTATATCTTGCCATTTCATAGTTTTTACAGTGTCCGACTTCAAAAAATTAATTGCTTCCGACGCTAACTTAGATGTGGCATTTTTACCTACGAACAATAAATGTATGTTTTCACTTTAACGAATAATTGATCTAATAACGTTACTCGTTATTTAAACGCACGTACTTTTATTTTTGCAATCTTCAAACAAACGCTTTTCTACTAAAAAAGATTTAAGATCGTATTCATTGGATACATCAGAAATATTTCCTATAAGAACAACATCATTTTTTAATATGTATTGTATATTTAATGCGAAAAGTCAGAACTAAAAAAGATAATGTCATTTTACTTACCAAGATAATAATCAACGATTTTCTGTTTTATAGCAATTTCATACCTTGCTTCTATTTGATATGGAAATTTATCTAATATGCTAGCAAATGAAAACGTATCCTTATTGCATACGTTTGCTTTAGGATCTTTACACGGATCTACATCTTTGTTGCGATCGCTGATAATGTAATTATCTGTAAACATGTATAAAAATTATTTATTAAGACAGAAAGTAAAACATTTTATATTAATAAATCGTAAATACGTACCCAAATAGATGCATTCAATACTATTGCACCTGACTACAGAAGTATTATTATTTTCACCATCTTTGAGCGCACAGATTGTGCTCGTAATTGCAAAGATACTAAAATTCAATATATACCATTAAATATTTTAAAATGATACGTATAATTTGCTAGAGTTAACGTAGAGCAGAATAATGATAGTTATGGGGCAATGAAAATCACCCATGCTTTACAAAAAATATAAATGTTGCCACGTCTTTATTTTAGTACTCCGTCAATGTCAATATAAATTCAAACTATTTTAATATGTCCAAGAAGTATTTATAGTTTATTTATGTGCGACGAAAGTGTTCCCCTTCATTCCATCTAAGAAATGCTATTGCTTAAATAAGATTTATGCAAAGTTTTTAGATATTCCACAACTTTAATTGACTTTGGTTTCACAATAAACTGGAAACTTCAACAAATGAAGAGGAACTAAAAAATTACTCAATCTTGTTATATTTTTTGTGTAGGTTCAAATTGAATGAAACTTACAGATACACGGTATTAGGTGGTCATTATGCAATCATAATACTACGTAGGCGATCACAATGCTAATGTATTTATACTTGTCTCATGTATTCGCATGAGTTATTTTTCTTTCAGGATAGTAATTTATTCGGTGATCGCCATTACCTCCACCACCGATTATCGTTACCCCATAAATTTTTGTTTTCTTAGTCTCGTAGAAATGTTTTATTTGAGCTCAGAATTATATTATTTTCAATTTCAAACGATATGTTAGGACGAATACTTTGAATGCATACTTCAAATTAACAGTACACATTTAAGATATATGAAAATTTATTACGGAATAAAAATATGAGCCTTTTTCACTTAGGTGATTACCATTACTCTATTCTACTACAATTAAATACACATGAAATAGTATTTTTCGTCACTAGGTCGTAAAATGAGATTTCAATTATTTTTTTTTAATAAAATACAAATCGATATGACACTCAAACGCAGATACTTTTACAGTATAATTACCAAAGAAAGAACGTTAACTTCATGATTTATTCGACTCTGAGATTTAAACTCTACTGACATGTATGCTCTCTTAAATAATTTGACTAATACAGAGTATTTTATATCTTTCTTGAACTGAGCTAAGTTGCAGATAATTATAGCCTTGAGGAATTTCCAGTTGTGTTGAAAGCAGTACAATATACATTTAGATAGCTAAAAATCCGAGTAAAAATCTATATACATTAAAATCTTACTAAAAAGCCTACAAGATAACCATACATGTAACATTTTTTATATGCTTCTATCATAAAGTTGAAATAAGATTAATACCGATAGATAACGTATTGAGTGACCGTCAAGTACACGGAAAAACACTGGGGGAGCGAGTCGCCCAACTGGTGTTGTTGTTAGTCAACACGTACGGCGAGCTGTTTGCCCTCAAACAGGAGAGCAGTTCACTTTTTCTGGGAGAACCGGGAGAACCATTCGCCCATGCTATAGTATAATAAACAAGATACATATAGTACAGTAACAAGATGCAAAATACAAATGAAATGGAAATCGATATAGAAACGACTGCATTTTGGTTATTAGGTAAATCGGGATCGAAAAAACCAATTTTCAAATTTGCAGCTTCCTAGGTCCAGAGGATCTATGCAAAAACAGAGTTTCAAAGTTGAATTTACTTATATCTCGAGAACGGCTTAAACTAGAACAAAATGGTTTACGCCAATTGAAAGAGCGTAAAATTTTACATTAGAAATGATTTTTTATTCGATTTCGATGAGTGTAAAGTTTCGAGATAATTAATCGAAAAGAAATTATCTCAACTCTCCGTACGTGAGTGGGTTAACCATTACCCCACAAATAGAGTAGCCACTGCTCTCTACTGCTAGTGGCTCAGTATTTTTTCCGTGTAGTCATTTGAATTAATTGAAAATTACGACCTGTTACAAATATTTTGTCTATACTTAATTTGTTTAGAACCCGTAAAATTAATTTACAGTTTTTCAGTTCAAAACACGAAGTTACGCGACGTCTGTAATATATTCCCTGCCAATCCTTCGTTATTCAAAATCCAAATATACTACAAAGGACTAACAAACATCGAGATAATCCACAGAAGTGCGCTGCTCTTGCGATATTCTAAAAAAGCGAGATAATTTGAAGAAATTTGCGAGAGAAATGGGCAAAAACCTCGGAAATTACGAAAGGTTTACATTCGAGTGGCTACACAATCACGGCGGTCTGAAATAAAAGCGAGTACCTTAGCGAAAGGGTCGATCTTTTATGTATGATGTAGGGGACGATAGCGCATAAGAGGAGGCGAGGCCAATCGATCGTGCTGGTGGGCCGTGCACACGCGCGGATTGATAGAAAAGAGGGGGGGTGGGGGCCGCTTCAGAATGGAAAAACCGCGAAAAATCTCACATTTTACGCGACGCTCCGCGCAGATGAATCCAGCAAAAGAGCAAGGCTAGCGCATTCTCGGCGCTTTGACTCGATTGATTTCGTCGCCACAGTCCTCCTCCCCCTCTCTCCTCCTCCGCCCCACACCCACTCACTGTCCGCCCGACGTGAATTGAATTTCGCTCGGTTTTCCCGGCGGTCGAGCCGTGCGCCGGCGAACCTTATCGAACCGCAAGTAAAAAACATCCGAGTGTGCGTGGGAGAGTGGATGTCTGTATTCATTTGTGTGTGTGTGTGTGTGTGGGCATGAGAGCGAAGGCGATACAGAATACAGATAAATCTAGCCAATCGGAACACTTTGTCTTTCTCTTTTTTAACGAGCGAAGCTCCCCTATACCGGCTGGCGCTAAGATTTAAATTATTTTCCTAAGCGGAGATTTGGAGAATTCATTTCGAGTTGTAGAAACTGTTTCGTCGTGACTAATGCAGTTATTCGAGCGAATTGAAATTGTTGCTTGCTCGGAGAGGAAGCTTTGTGGCGATGAAAAAAAAAGATTATTTCCCAAAATATCGCTTCAAAACATTTGTCAACATCGTTAGAACAAAAATTAACAATTTTTGAGAGAATTTTTTTGTGTACACGTGTGTACATCTATCTCGAGAACGCATGAATCGATTTACCCCGTTTATACATACCTATATATAGGAAGGATCCCTGCGGTATTTCTCTCTGTAGTTCCTCGGCATACTACCTGCGATGACTTCTAGCGATGGCAAACACATAGACAGAAAAAACTAAGCTAAAATTAAGTTATATGCAAGGCATCGCAAATCCTAATATTTTTATCCTGCAAAACATGGAAAATCGAAAATTGTAGTTGTAAACGTACCACATTCGACGCCCCCCACTCCCCCTCCGCTCAAATTGCGATGCATGTGTTCAGGCACAGACATTCAGGTCAATATAGCAATTACTGAAGACATTGAAGTTCGATGATACGTCTGGGCTGAACGTAACAAAAGGGCCATTTTAATCCATGGCGTGAACCTGTTCTGCCGCCGCATGAGTGCTAAAACTAAGGACATTCTCCGTTAAGAGGATGCCGGAGTTGCCTGTTTTACCGACATTATGTTTTTCAAACTTTTCTCTTTAACAAATTAACCAATTCACTTGAAACTTTTAGAGATGATAGAATGATCATAAATAGAACGCGCTCAGCCCAGAAATTTCCGAAAACTAAAATAATATAGAAGCTAGAGAAGAAAATACCAAATTTTTACTGATTTCAATTCAATCCAAGAGATGACATGATTCTGACTTTGCAATTATATTTCAAATTAAAAATATTATATTTACGCAATTTATTGGTAATTTCAGGGCTGAGCGCGCTTCAATTATGATCATTCTATCATCTCCTAAAATTTCAAGTCAATTGGTTAATTTGTTAAAGAGAAAAGTTTGAAAAACCTTGTGGGTATTTCGATGTAGTAAGGGCGGGAAATTTAAATTTTTAATGACTCCGACATCCCCTTAAACCGATTTTCTCTTATAAATTTTCTTAAAACTCTGTATCGTGGAAACAAATTTTGATAAACAATCGCTTTAATACTAGTTTTATTAAGTATAATTAATTATAATTAATATTTAGTATCTATATTGTAGTACAGTGTGTACAAAAGTGTACGTCGCACTTCATATTTTGACATGTTTATGGTATTAAACTATTTTTTTACATTTTTCTAGTATTTTATGATATGTTCTTATAAGTGCGCTGCAAATGACCGAGGGGTACTTCGCTTGGGAAGGGCAAAGAACTGGACGACCAAACGAGGTCAGTCTGCTTTGGAACCGCATCGAAGTAATATCGCTCTTATTGTACTTTTTTATGTGTAAAACAAATAAAAGTTCTAACCTGACCAACATTCTGCTATATATACTTAGTTCTCGTTTGAAATAGATTTTTGCGTCATGAAAATACTAAAATGTATTTTAGATATGTATTTTAGATTAGGTAATGCACATTACCAACGTAATAGCTAGTAAATCACAAGAATGATAACTCGAGAGAATAAAAAACTCGTAATCGCTTCTGAAAATAATAATAAAATGATTATGCGCAAAAAAATGATTTACAGCGCATGTAAGTAATATACCTGCAAAAATGCGCTGCCATTTCATTGGCACTTAGCTTCTTCAAACTTAATTATTTGTTCCAATATCCCTGTACTATATGATATAATTTATAAATAAATTAAGTAATAAACATATTAAACAAAAATTCAATAATAATATTTAAGAAATTTTAATAAATATATAAATATATTCTTTAAAATTTAAATTAGTCTCCTATATTCAAATCTAATAATAAAAATCTATAGTTTTTGTAATTAATACACAAAAGTTATTTGTGAACCATTATAAAATATAAACATTTATTTAGCAAATTGCTTTTGAAATAAAACGTACCTGTTTTATACGTTCTCAATCATGAAAGTGCTTTTTCATTTAATTAGAATTCAATTCATCTCTATGTGAAAAAATAACCATATATTTGACAATAACATAACCAAATATTTTTAAACAAATATTAATTTATCAGATACTGACGAATATAAAAAAAATGGAATTTTGAAAGTATTTAAAAATACAAATACCATATGAAACGTCAAACATCAAAACCCATTCTTTGATTAAAAATATTTTTAAAAAAAGTTAAAAATCAGAAAACTTAAAATATCTTTAAAACTTACAGCCAAATGCTTGGAAAAAATATACAGCTCTTGAAGTACAAAATCTTGCATACAACTTAATTTTAGCCTAGACTTTTCTGTCTTTTCTGTCTATGTGGATCCGTATAAACGGGGCAAATCTGCGGAAATGCTCATGCATTTCTACGAAATCTCGTTGTTTCTCCTTATGTTCTGACGCAATCACTCATGCGCGCGTTTACATAATACTCGATCCATAACTGCTCAAGTTTTTCATTCAAATCGATATTAGAAGCTTATATGCTTTACTCTTATCCCGTACATACAAACTCAAGCTACTGCCACTCAGATTATTCTCTCTGCAAATTGTAAAGTTGTCGTGTTTCATTTTATC
>UELU01145151.1:91776-171429 GCA_900490025.1 Megastigmus dorsalis | reverse complement strand
CATTCTTTGATTAAAAATATTTTTAAAAAAAGTTAAAAATCAGAAAACTTAAAATATCTTTAAAACTTACAGCCAAATGCTTGGAAAAAATATACAGCTCTTGAAGTACAAAATCTTGCATACAACTTAATTTTAGCCTAGACTTTTCTGTCTACGTGTTTGCCATCGCTATAGAATTCGTCGCCGGTGGTATGCCAAGGAACTATACAGAGAAATATATCGCAGGGATCCCCTATGTGGATCCGTATAAACGGGGCAAATCTGCGGAAATGCTCATGCATTTCTACGAAATCTCGTTGTTTCTCCTTATGTTCTGACGCAATCACTCATGCGCGCGTTTACATAATACTCGATCCATAACTGCTCAAGTTTTTCATTCAAATCGATATTAGAAGCTTATATGCTTTACTCTTATCCCGTACATACAAACTCAAGCTACTGCCACTCAGATTATTCTCTCTGCAAATTGTAAAGTTGTCGTGTTTCATTTTATCCGTCGTACACTGCAGCGAATCTATCCTATCCAGTCGCGATCATATAACTCAGAATTCACGATCGCAATAATCATAAAAATAGCGACAGCTGTCGACTAAACAATATAAAAATGAAAAAAAAAGAGACGGGGCATACTCGCAGTGAAAGAAGTCAAACAATATACACAGAAAAGCGGAAAGATCGTCGTGTCTCTATATCAACAATACTATTCTTAAGTAATATTCCATAGCTTGAGTCTTTTACTACGTCAATAAGACAGAAAGTTGTTGAAGGCGATATTGGATATACTGTTAAAATCAAAATAGCTTCCGAGTAAGATCTATTGCTTTTTTATTTTCAATTGCAACGAAACACTATACAGTTCACGCAATTGCAATAAATATTGTTTTATGTTTATGTCCTTAGAAAATTACGCAAATTATATCCAGATACAACGTCAATCTAGTAATTTCAATCCTCGGAAATTTGTTTTCTGATTTATAAAATATATATTTAGAAAATTTAAGTATAAGCATACTTATTTGTCAGACAATTTTTCATTAATAAATACACAACACTAAAAATGCAGGCTCATACTAAAATTTTCATATTGTAAGAATAATGTCAACAACTATTATAGTAAAATAAAAAGCTTATATGCTTGAAATTAAATTTTTACTCAACAAAAAGAATAGAATCGAAGGAAGGTTTATAAGGTGTGCAAGGAGTCGAAATAAAATATCGCGATAGAAATGGAATGAGATGAGAAATTTTGCGACGAAGTTGCCCAGTATCAAATAAAATGTTTACCGCGGCCAGTCAAACGTGACAACTGGCAACAGCTGCCGTAATTTTATAAGTCGACATTTTTCCCAGGATTTCGCCTGTAGTTGATAGCGTCCTATTATTATCCTTCACGCATTTCAATTTGGCTGTCTACAGAAACTTATATCCGAGCTTATTCAGAAGTTAAACTTTGATTTCTCTGATCTTCTCGAATAAATTCAAGTATACATCATTATATTTCTAAGAAAGTTTCAAATCAAATTATGGTGCAATCCTATAAAGATATTTGACATAATTAATTGCATACTTGAAAAACTGTATACTTCACAACTAATTTTGATGTGTTTATCTAAAACGATATCGATCAAATTGAATACATTTTTCTGCTTGTATTGATATAAGTAAAGTATGCAAGCAAAATATTTGCAATTGCGATACTTTTCAAATTTCTTTCAAATACAAGCCGATGAAAATAATTGAAACAGATTTTTTCAATTATTCATTACAATCTCGGTTGACCTACGAAGCTCAGCTTATACATAAGTGCAAAAAATATGCAAAGTTTCCACATTTGTAGTCAAGAAATATTTTTGGTGTACTCGATCCGCATGAAAACGTGCATTTGCATCTCAGATCCGCATAAGAATCGGCGAAAAATTTCGGCAAAATGCAGCCATATTAATCTGCTGTAGATCTATTAATCATCATCAATTACAATGCACAAAAAAACTCACGCCCCGCAAACTTTTCCTCAATGCAAACTTTGATTAAGTTGGGCCGACCAAGAGCTTATGCAAAATGCTGACTCATTTTTTACGCTCAAAACTTCTTTTTCGTCCAAAGATTTCCCTTGGAAACTTCAAAATTCTCAGATATAGCCAAATTAAATCAGGACCGGGCCTTTTTCGCGGGCCAAACTAAACAAGCGCCTCGCTTCCTTCCGCTCAACAATCGCTCTTTAGCCTCTTTCACCGCCGCAGTCGCTTCTCTACAGCGCTTTCTCATTTAAAAGCGAGTCGGAGGTGTGCGGCGAGCCACTTCCTTTGTGCCGCTGCGTAAAATAAAGCAGATTCATCGCGAAATAAGTCCTCTCTCTTTCTCTCTCTCTTGCTCCCGGGGGGCAATATCATGAACGCGCCAGAGTTCAGTGCGCAAGATGGAAAATTAATTTCTCATCGTTTACTCGGTCCCTACTTCACACGACCTTTCTTCTATTCCCCGCGTCTCGCAGTTTTCTCTCTCTCTCTCTTTCTCTCTGTCTCTCTCTCCCCCCCTCTCACTCTCTTTCGCCGAGCTTTATTGTCTATTTTGGAAACTTCCCGCGCATCCCACACCCCGAAATTGTCGTTAATTTCACCTCTATACTATATATTCCCGCGCGCACTTGTGAAATGAGCGACCGCCGCCACCCGACGCTATTGTTTTATTTAATTGGGATACGAGATAATTTGATAATAAAATTAGACTTTGGCGTGCTTTACTGTTATGAGACTTTTTTGTTAGTTGGAGGCGTGCGAAGTTGGATGCTACTTGCAAAAAACATACTTACGGATGAATTTTTCCTATTTTTGCGAGTGCAGTGTTACGAGAAAAACTAATACTTTAATGATGCTGATTCAGTATTTTTCTTTGCAAAAATAATGTCGACTTTTGTAAACTCATTGTGTATTAAATTCTTTATCAAGGCATGAGCTATAGTCGTAAAGATTCCTACGATACATCCTACGGGGTTTTACATTTAACGAAGTATATAACGCTAGAAATTAATTTATGAAAAAAAAAAAACGCTGTCACCACCTCGTTAACGATATAAACATTAGGTGGTTCCAGTTTCATGAAATTCCACCAACAATTCTCAGAGATGATGGCAGAGAGTTTTTCCAAAAATTAGTCTGTATATATATATATCTTTACATATCCGGCTATAACACAATCAAACACATATTCATTGTAAATTGAGAAAAAATTTATTACTTTAGATTACATACTTGAATAAATATTGTTGTACGAAAAATAAATAAGATCGCTGATACATACATATTAAAATTGTACTAATGTAGCAATTTCAGTATATCACACTTTATTCAATATTATCTTATTTCGTGTATATTTCGCATTATGTAAAGCAAATTTCTCTCCTTCCTTTCTTGTGCTCTGTCTTCTTCTAGGTTCATTTTTTCAGCGAAAATCCAATTGCGTTCGGGCTCAGATGTTCCTTTCTATCAACACCCGCTTTTTCTTGGCTGGAATCTTATTACTAAGGGAGGGTCGCTTTTGTTACTGGCCCCTTTTGTGACTGCAAGATTTTAATCGCTACATCAAAAAAATAAATAAAGCTACCAAGCAACGGCGCATTTTATTCCATTTCTTGTTAAAATAAATTTCTCTTCATAATATTATAGTTCTAAAATATTTTATTCATCTTTCACTTGTATGAACATAATTTTCCGGAAGCTTATTATAATCGGGAATAAAATTAAGTTAAGTCAACAAATCAAACATTTAAATTTACAAAAATATCAGCACTTTTTGTATTTTTTAACATTTTTTAACATTGATCAATTGTATATTTATGTTAATTATAAGAAAACTCAGCACTAAATTTTATTAATACTTACAATTAGTATCTTATTTTAGAAAAAGAGATTTTGCGTGATACAGTTTGATCACTCTTAGGCATAGCTTTAAACATTAGCATAATGTATTATTTATGTACATTAGTATCATATATTATTAAAAAATACTTTATAAATACATTAGCAATGCTGATATGTGTATTTCTTTTAGGAACCATAAGGTACATCTTTCAAAGTTTCATCAAAATATCTTATTGGATGCTCAGATGCTTTCATTGTTAATTTTCCATAGGAATAAAAATTTTAATAATAAACGTTACTATTTATTATAAATTTTAAAGTTTTGCGATAGTATTTCATTTATTTTACAATTCATAAAGTCTATAAAATAAAATAAATGTATGTACAGAATTCGAAATTTGCACATAAAAATTAATTAAAACCATGGAAAGTATGAAACTTATATACATATATCGTGTAAAGTATTTTTATTAACATGTAGAATATATGTATGTCATACTTACACCCACTTAAAATTCTACCGCCTTACAAAAAATAAATACGGTACTTTTATTAAAAATTTTATAAAATTTATAAGCTCTTGAGCTATTCGCGTGAAAAACGATAGCTTATTTCATCAGACTTTTACAATGTACAATTCTTTTGCAACTTTCTATTTTGCAAAAGAGGTATAACGCATCTTATTAAAATTGTACACTACAAAATGTATATTTATGTAATATTTCATATCATATTAAATAACGTGAAATAATATCTTTTAAAATATCCAAGTACGTTAATGTTTTTTTTTTATTAAACATGAAATGAAAAGGTGATCACTATATATGCATATGATATGCGAGTATATAAATATATATGGTACATAGAAAAATTATAGTTTTTATGAAAATATTATTAAGTAAATTAGTTGTACTTTTAAGAATAATTCACAAAATTTAATGTTTTATTTATTACGCCAACTTTTGCCAAAATCATTTACTTCCGGTGCATCCCCTCATATCTTTACTGTAAAACAAAAGCAAAAGGCGGAGAAAATGGGAGGTAAGGGGAAACGAGAAAAAAAAATAGAAGTCGCTACATTCGTTGTACATTTGCTGAGTGCACTCATTAAATGTACATAATGATCGCGTTTTACGGGTATGTGCGGGGCTCTTAAAAACACCAGCCTTTAAAAAAGGAACTTGTTTAATATATGAGAATGTTGTATTATTCTATTTTTCTTTCCTTTCCCCTCGTTCTTCTTCCTTTTTACATGTTTTCCTGCGCTGTTTATTTTGCATTCGTGTCAACGTCTTGCTAAACGAGAGTAATGTTGCAAAAATAATAGAAATAAGGAGGGAAAAAGGGAGGGAATAAAAAGAAAAAAACTCCCGGCTACTTTCTTCTTTAACTTTTTTCATTAAATTAAAAATCCATTTGTACTAACGGTTTCAATCAGGTGAAAACATTTTCTAGTTAGTTTTCTTTACAAATAAGAGAACAGGATACGAAGAAATTCTATCGATCAATATATACAATTGTTTTACATCATGTATAATCGAATAAAAGTCCACTCTGACCAAAAAAGGTCCATCGACAAATCTGCAAAGACAATCTAAGGGGGAAAAGAAGCTATGCAGGGAAGTTTGATAAGCTGCCGTGGGCGACCTTGAAGGAAAATTTTGATACGAAGGTCTCTCCTTTCTACGCGAAAATAGCCTCCTTATCTTGTCTGACGTCGCGTCTCTCCCGAGGTTCTTATAATACGCGTAGTATAGGAGAGGATGAGACTGTCTCGACACCATCGAGTCTTCCCTTTTCTTGTCCTGCTCTTGGCTTACAAAGCGCAAGAACGTCTACTGTTATATGCAGTGCAAAAATATATTTTCGAGCTTCTTATCGGTTTGCTTCCACTGACACTAACTTACGACACACTCTTTGTTTTTTGTCTCCCGAAAGAATTGGAAAACATTCTATTACATAACATTAAAGTGACAGCATAAATATTATATGATATTAATTAATTTATGTACAAATGCCAATTCAAAGGAAACTCAATAGTTATATTATGTTATTAAATTTTTTGGTATTATGAAATTTTACTTAGTAAATTGCTGTAAAAATATTCTAAAATACTTTCATATCTTATTTATATTTTGATGAGTAGCACAGCGTGACAAAATTGTTGTAAAACTCATGATATTTAAATAATTTTCATCCTAATTTCTATATTTGCCTTTGACTCAAATCGCCGGTAGCTAATGTTTTAAGTATGCACCATAGCATCTCGTGAATCTCGTGAATGTCGGAGGCTCAAAATAATGCCGAGCTAAAAATGTTATACGAGACAAAAAAAAGGCAGTGGAAAAGTTAAGGATACGGAGGAAGGAAATACTTTGGCTTGAAAATCCACTTTCCCATTCTTGAGCGAGAGTAAGGAAACATGCGCGCATTCACGTAATATTCGCAAAGAAGTCTTATCGCTGACGAGATGCCTCTTTGCCTCTTGACATCAGACTCTTTAGCCGTTTTGTCAACTTTCAAACAAAGTATAGTAGGTGCACGAAATTGCACGAACTTTATTATTATTAACTTGTTGTAGCGGCTATTCCGTTTGGCGAAAAAAGAATTTATAAAAACCCCCGAATGTATCTTGATCTCAAAATAGTACATCGAATCGATTGAGCAACTACAGCAAGTAAACTAGTCGAAAGGTGAACGATCCCTTTACGAAATATACGCCGGAACCCATCGCGCGAGTCTCCCGTCTTTCCAGCCCCAAACTAAACAGTTTCGTCTGGTGAGGAGCTCGAGGAGTCGTCCTTTCGCCGCACGCGGTATCCTCAGCTGTTGCCGCCGAGGTTGCCGCGGTCCTTTCATCTTGATTTTCAGGACGAAAGAGACGCGCAAGCGGAGCCCCGCAAGCGCGAGACAGAGAAGAGATTCTTGAAGGCTTAAGGGGGCTAAGGCAAACTTGGGTTGTGCAGTGCAAGACGTCAGTGCGTCGCGCGGCAGGAAGTTTGAGAAGCTCGGCACGCCGGAAGTGCATTTAAAACTCGCGCGGCACGGTAAATAATAGCCGACGTTAAGTGTCGGCATCGTCGTCGCTCGCGCGCCCGGCTCCTCGGCTAAATTAAGAGGGTCGCGCGCGGGTTCAAAAGTTTATCCGGAGGCGCTGCTGCTGCTGCTGCTGCTCTCGGGCGCTTTCTCTACCGCGTCTACCCTCTTTCCCTGTTTTTTTAGGACGCGGCCAAGAGGAGAGCGAATCTAAAGTCGCACGAGGGCCTCCTCGAGATAGCGAGCGATTGAATCGCGCGCGATGGAGATTTCCGCTTAATTTTGTTTAATGTCTGAGCTCTTCTTCGCTTGGCTCTTCTACAGTCTCACTCCCTTTCTATCTCGCTTTACCCAAGGCTTGGTACAATTCGGTTACGTAATCGATACTTTTGCCGAGTGGAAGACGTTTCTTTCGCGGAAGATTATTATTACACTGCATTATTTATATTCAGAAATTGTAATGCGATCGCCGCAACTAAATTTGACTGTCTTAAGATTTAAGCTATATGAAAGACGGAATTTAAACGTCCCAGATGATTGATAAAAAATAATACATATGATAGATATTATTCAATTTAAATCCAAACGGCATTCCACGACGTCCGAAAATTAATTTCCACCCAAACGTATAAAATCATAGGATTTTTCCACGTCCCTCGTCCCTCAATCCCAAGAGTACAACGATAACTGGGAAAGGTGGAAGTTAGCGCACTTAACCCCCCTCTGCATTGTTTTAAGTTTCTTCTGCTCTGCGCGGGCAAGTTTGCTCCTTGTTTAACAAGAGTGCGCGCGCCTTCCATTGTGCGTTTGTCACAACACTTCATTTAGAAAGTCATCCGCCGGTCCTATAACAAAACAAACGTATAGCCCAGGCACTACGTCAAGTCCGCAGTAATATAATACGACGGAATGAAACAAAGAGCGAGAGCACCGCTAAAATTACTCCCGAGGAACGAGGCGGACGAGGCGGTGGAGAGACACGGGATAACTGGAAAGTTTTGAGGAAAAGCGCCGACTCTGCGGAGACCCGAAGGTAATGATTTTATCTGTATTGTCGCCGGCCGGGAATTTTGGATTGTTTATTGGATGATGGATAATGAGTAATACTTGGAAATGCTGAATATATGGAAGAGCTTCGGCGGGTCATGGATTTTGATCTGCTCGAAAGTGATCCTACTACATAAACTATCAGAGGATGAAACATTCTAAGAACACTTTGCCAACTATATTATAGTTACTAATAATATAAATGACAGAATACGCATATCATGTAAATACATGGACTGAATTTAAAGATAAAAAATTTTTAAACGATTCCTCTTCATATCTTTCATTTGAATTGGTATATAATAGTACCATAAATCAAAGTATACATAAAAAGGCAATAAAAATATTTTAAGTTATGCGTTGAGACGCCAAATTAAAAGATACGAGGTATGAATTATCTTCCGAAAAGGCAATTGAAAAGTATTTACGATACACTGTCGCGCATTCGAACCGTATTATGCTACCATGCGACAGGTTGATAACGCACACACGCTCGTATTCTTTCGTAAACAAATATATTTATTCAGGAATACAGCTATTAAGTTTAAATCTAATTTTAATCTAAATATTTTTATAGATTAAGATAAACAAAGCAAGTGCAGCAATCAAAAGGCCGAGTAATATTCCTCAAAAAGTACAATTCGTTGATCATTAAAACCAAATGACCACGATTCCATAGTCGTAAGCAAAAAAAAAGATGCATCGTGCATAAAAGGGCATTAAGTACACGAACGAACAGGAGAAAGAATGAAAAGCCTCTCTCCTTTTGACACCTCGCGCCTCTCTTACTCTCTTTTTTTTTCGCCTGTATACTTTCTTTAACTATCTTTCGCTCTTTTTAATGACGAGCAAAAACGGAGTCAGCTCTCGTCTCGTCTCTATCGGTCTGCCTCTCTTCCTCTTTCTCTAGTGCTCTTGCAAACGTTATAGGGTATAAAACGCCGAGATAAGGCATGACCTCCGAACCCTCATACAGTCTATTTCTCTCTCTCTCTCTCTCTCTGCCTCCCTCTGTATACACGAACGCGTGAAGACGCAACTGAAAGCACGACGAAGCAAAGGTCCCCTCAGATCAGCGACGCTATACTACTATATATATATATATATATATATAGGTTGAAAGGGAAAAATGTGCCGACGTGTTGCGGCTTGCTGCTGCTTGCCAACCTCGTCGACGTCGCCTCTCTCATTCAATTTCTTAAATACGCTGCACAGCTTGACTTGGGTAGAGCCCTGCGGAGTCGCGAGCTTCATTTCATCTCGGACTGTATTGAAATTGCTGTGTGCGTACATGAGGAATATTGATGTATCCTTATTGTGATTTTTCCAATAACATAGATCCCGTTATATATGTTATTGTAAATTTAGGACTTTGGAAACAATCTTAATGGAATATGTTTTTAAATGTTTTTTCACGTCGAATAAAATGTATTGATAGAGATACATTGAGAGAAATAAACGTTTCATGCAATTAAATATAAATAAATGCCACTTTTTTTCATCATTTATTTCTCTCAACTCAATATAATATAATATTCAATATAATATATTTGACTCGATTACTGGCAAAGTTCAGTTAAAGGTGGTACATTAACTCGTTTACTGCTCACAGTGTATATGTATATTGTTCAATTGCAATATGTAGTTCGGGTACTTATTCTCTTATCGACGTGATTTATTAACTGCTTATTTCTCGAACGCTTGCACATTTTTGTTGGAGCCTAATTAAGTAAATGCACGGACAAAAATTTCGCCTGTCAGAGTCAGGTATTTTGGTGCTCTTAGTGTTCGAAGTAGTCTTGAACGATAGACTCTGAAATTTGACATCTTTGAACTCAGAGATTCCGATGTTCGACTTCTCAGAGTCGAACCTTGGCTTATATAATAAAAAAAAGTTTATACGGGGGTTTTTGGGCCCGCTATATAATCACGAATTTGTTACTAGATTTTCAAAATTTCGTTGCAAAATTATTGTTATTGCAAAATTAATGTTACTATAAAATTCAATGACTCATTAAATTTGTAGATCTTTATCTTTGCAATGGGGTGCAAAGTTCCAAGATAATTAGCCTGAAAGAAATAAATGTTGTGAGAGCGAGAGAGATCCACAAGTGTACACAATCGCTCATAAATTTACACCAAAAAAGAGTGTGGATGTACAAGGAATTCACGTATCTTTACCAGCAATACTCAAAAGCTTTTTAGAAATACCATGGCTGTTTTCAAAAATACAAAATTATATTCGTCAACTGAAAGCAGTAATAAGCAGAATTGTGGAAAACCAAGTATTACAGTCACCAAAAGAAGCATATACTACCACTTTTTTTGTACTACGATGACTTTGATACGTTGGGTAGTCATGGAGGAGAACAACAGCTTGGTGGCGTCTATATATCCCTACCCTTCCTGCCACCGCATCTCGTGGCAAAACTTAATAATATTTTTTTAACGAGCATTTTTTATTGCAAAGATAGGAAATTATATGGTAACCAGCCATTTTTGAACCAGTTATAAAAGATCTTAATGTTTTAAGCACGAATGGGCTTTGTTTAAATATTATTCAGTCGTAGATCAAAGTTTTTTTTTAGATGCGTGCTTTATTGGGTGACAACTTAGGGTTAAATGGAATGTGTGGATTTGTTGAAAGTTTTTCTAGTATCAGATTTTGCAGAATATGTACGTATCGTCAATGTCAAATCATGAGTGTAGAAGACAAGTCCCTTTTAAGAAGTAAAGAAAATTACGAGGAAGACGTGCTTAAAAAGTGCAAAAGTACCGGAAAACAGAGATGTATTTTCAATGAAATGAAACATTTTCACATTACTGTAAACCAGACTCTGGATTTGATGCATGATATGCTGGAGGGAGTTGCAAACTACACAATTTCTAAAATTTTAACAAATTTGATCGAGATTGACAGATTATTTACATTTGAAATGTTAAACGATCGCATCAGTAATTTTAGTTATGATAAATTAGAGTCTAACAATAAACCACGTCCCATTATTAAAGAAACGTTAAAAAAAACAAAACATGAAAGTATTGACAATAAAATAAAATTAAAACAATCTGCTTCCGAGAGTTGCAGCAAATGTTTCCATCGTGTTATTCACATTACATTTATTATTTGTATCAACTACAATTTCTGCAAATAGACACATTTGTATGGGAATAAAAGAAATTGAAAATAATAGAGGTTGTAATTGAAAATAATAGCAGTGGAAATGAAAAATGTACATGAATGTATAAAATGGAGCACAATATACAAAAAGTAAAATGTACATTGGAAACATGCGTATTTACATTTTTGTACCTACTGTACATTTTTCAACATTCTCGATTTCCACTAGAGGTATTCTGTAAAAAATTTCAAAATGAATCACCATGTTCAGGATAATTATCAAAATAACTATTATGGAGAAAAACAGGAGCGATACTTCCAGGATTTATGTTGGGATGAGAATGTGCTGCATTTAGCATACCGACATCATTTTCGCTATTATACTTCTTATACTCATGCTACCAACTTATTTACTGTAATTACATAAAAATATATACTATTATATAAATAAATAGAAGAGAACAAAACAAAGTATAAAATTTTTTATATAAAAACCTTAAAGATGTACTTTAATAGTAATGTTAAGATATCATACTTTGAGTCAATCTCATATACCTAATGAAGCTGTAGGGTAGACAATATCCAACAATATAAATAACATTATACAGCAATTAACGTTAAATCCACTTTTTTAAAATGAAATTTCATATAACAATGCAATGAAATAGATAATACTGTATTGGATATTGTTTTATATAGCATTATTATGTGATTTTAAATAATGTTAAATCTTTTGAAATAAAAATGTATTTTTAAAATTGAGAAGAATGATAAATCATGTCACAGTTAAAAGTGAGGTTATACATGTACCAGTAAAATGCTCTTTTCCAACAATGAGTAAAATGTAAGATAGCTTGGAATGTATTATCTAAGTTTTTTTACCACATATATGAATAAATTTTATTTACTTACTTTGCATTATAAAACTGATTCCTCACAGGCGAAATTATTTTTCCGTTAACCCCAAGCGAATTCTGGACATTTAAACCGTCGACGAAGTCTGCAGATATACTAGCTATTTATGTATCTTGGTCGAACCGCGCGCGATTATGCTTGATGTGGATGTTTTTAGGATGGGTAGTATATATAAGTCAAATTGTCCCTTACAATATAGCGTTTGAAAGTTTTATTTGCTTATATATCGATAACAACTTAGTCTACGAGAAAAAGATTAACACTAAACGGAAGAGCGTAAAATTTTGAATTGGAAACAATTTTTTACTCGAATCCGATGAATGTAAGTTCCGAGATAATTAATCGAAAAAAATAAACACTATGGAACCGTGAGACGGCAAGCATGCATACAGCTTGCTTCGCCTGCTTTCTGCAGCTTGATTATTTTGGAACTATGCACTCAATTGCAAAGATAAAGATCTACAAATTTAATGAGTCATTGAATTTTATAGTAACATTAATTTTACAAGAAACATAAATGATTTTGCAATAGCAATAATTTTGCAAAGAAATTTTGAAAATCTAGTAGCAAATTCGTAATTATATAGCGGGCCCGAAAACCGCCGTATAAAATTTTTTTTATTAAATAAGCCAAGGTTCGACTCTGAGACATCGAACATCAATGTATCATTGAACTCAGAGACTCCGATTTTCGACTTTTTAGAATCCCAGAGATGACAGTGTATAAGCTCGGGGAATCATTGAACTCTCAGAGGACAAAATTGTTTTCCGTGTGAGACAGTTCTAAGAAATCATATATGTTTCATTCTGCCGAATTACTTGAACTTACAAAAATCATTTATTATCCCATTATTTTCTTTTTTCAATTTTGAACAATACCTATATCTTTACAATATATATCTTGACGATTATCGGAAAGAGATTAGATACAGTTCAAACTAAAGATATTTTATTTTACAATAGAATTTAGTACAAGAATAAATTTATTTCTGCTAGAGAAGAAAAAATCATACCAAAATTGTACTTTTTTAAAGGTAGAGTACCATTAGAGGTAAACCATATATTTGTATATCTCTGCAAATAAATGGATAACAGCTTATTACAACGTCAATTCCTGAAAAGTTTAGTACGTTGCAGTAATAAAAATTGAGATACTTATTTAATTTCAATATTTCAGATTTTTACATAAGTTTGCCGTATTAATTTCAACAATACTGCAATTTAAAGATATGGTATAATGTTACAAGTATATCTATATTGTGATACAGTCTATACACTTATATATATATATAATTTTTTCTATAAAACATCCATTAATACAAATGGTTTCTTTTCCAAACTTCTGGAGATCGACAAAATTAAAGAATAAATTGCAAATCTTAAACTTTGCGTAATGCCTTTGCAGGAGTTCGATGTTTACCTTACCTTTTATGACCACACGTAATCAGCAGAAAAACGCTGAGGATGTACGATACTGAAGTGTGTTTGTGCATTCTCAGCTCAAAAGCTTGTTTGCTCTGTGCTTATACAGTGCGCTTATATAATATCTGCTGTGTCTGTGTACAAAAAAAATTCCAACTAATCGAAATTCACTCAGGAATAAACTTTATTCATAAACTAGTTTTTCGTAGTGTCCTGGCTAAAAACAAGTGAATTGACCTTTTTTATTTATATTAGGTAGTGGATGTTTGTTAGTGATTTGATATTAGACCGAGTCCACCTCAAATCGAACGGTCAGAGTACGTCCTCATTGCCGATCTTTTTGAAATTTGAGTATGTTGCTTTTCTTGGCACATAATTTGACATGTATTTTTTTTCAATATCAATAAAATAGCATGTAACATGCAATTCTCAAAATTTCTTACCAAATCTTGAAATTACAAGTTTTCTAACAGTTTTTTAACAGTCGCCGTTTTCGAGTCCACTTTCACCACATGCAAGGTATTTAAAAAAAATAAATAAGTGCATAAGTTATGCAGTTTTTTTCTAAAAAATACGCTTTTTTGGAAATCTATTTTTTTATGAAAATTTGTATGGCGGTAGGGGTGTTAATACCTATCAAACCATGTGTGTTAGATCTCCCGTCTTTCCCTCTGGAGAGAGAAAAATAGAAATAACATACCAAATTTTTTTCGCGCATTGTCGTCGTGGTTAGCAGATACAGTCATTATACATAGTCTTGCATACATGCGTAGTTAGTGTACATACCTATGTTCAATGTATGCAAACGATTCGATTTGAGATGGATTAGATCATTAAGTAATTACATAGTTCAGAGAAATGTGATTTTGTTTAATGTTATACTCAAATACCTTTTTTCTCAAGTTTGAATGAACTAAATATACCAAAGTAAATGATCGTAAAGTAACTTTTATGTTGAATGTTTATAACTATTTTTTCATGGTCAATTACTGACGCTGTATGTTATTATTTACTACATCAATTTGTATATTTGAATATAAAAAATAATCGTTGTAGAACAAAACGTTGTAAGCAATAAAAATTAAATTTATTTGGAATTCATCTTCTTGCATCAAGTGTACATTTTTTTCTTCTAATACGCACAGCAAATAAACTTATTTAACTTTATTTTATTACTTTCTTGATATACTATCAAGATTATTATAGATAAAATAAATTTTAAAGATGATATCTTTAGAGCTATTGATAAAAGTGAAAGTGTAACATTATAAAACTTAAGCATATTAAATGTAATCAATAATAAAAATAAATTATAAGTGCTTTAAGAATGTGCAAATAGAATTAGATTTCAGTGAATTAACAATATAAGTAAAAAAGAATATTCACTATGTTATAAGCAACTAATTTATTTTCAATTAAATTATTATTATAGATGTTGATTTATATTACTCAAAATGGAGTTAAGCAAAAAGGAAACTGAGAATGTAAGTATTATAAAATTATATGATTACAAGTTTATAAAGATATAAGAATAATTTACGATACAGCAAATGACTCTGATATCAAAAAGTAATGACAATTTATTAAAAATTATTGTTTATCAGTAAATTTTCAAATAATGTATAAATTTACCGATTTTATGAATATCTACTCTTTGCGATATTTCGGAGACCTAAAGACTAATATACAAGCCCATTATCAGAAACAAAATTATTGGAACAAATGGTTCAGGTATATGTATCTATTCTTCTTCAAAACAACGTAAAAATTCGATATCCATATTAAATCTACTACTGCAAAACTAAACATGAAATTGGTCATTATATGATTAAATATGTTATTAGAGAGTATTCCAGAAAAATACTTTTTAATCACAATAACCAAATTTTTTATACTGCATAATAAGTTAAATTTACAACTATAATGTACACAAAATTAGGATAGAAATATTATTATTAATAAGATAAGTAATTTAATAAAGTAAACTGGACGATGGATTTAATTGGTTACGGGTGGATATCCATTTTTAATGCCACTAAAATTAAAAATATTGTTGTATAGATTAATATTTTACTTAAAATTTATGAAAGAATTATGTATGTTTGTTTAAATAAACAAATCGTTTAGTGTAATTCTTTCGAGGTAAAAAATTAGAGTAAATTATTAATAAAAAAGAAGGCACGTGAAGTGGAAAGGATTTTTTAATATTCAAATATTTGTAAAAGTTTAATCTACAACAATGTTTGTATTTTAGACGCTTAGATTTCCTCGATCAATATATACAGTCATGGTCTATCAATACTGCCTAAGATTCGCTGTCAACAGCTTGAAATGTAAGTTTTTACATAAAATGCAATATTACAATCATCAATCATTATTATATGTACATTAATGTAAAGTTTTTATATTATTTTCTAGATACATTGCCGCTTTACTTTGTTGATGTCCTTCATTGCGAAGAGAGTGAAGCAACTGTATACTATCACAGCTTCAATACAGTAACATTTTTCGGCTCGTTGTTAGGTGGAATCATAGCTGATTGCTGGTTAGGAAGATTCAAAAGTATTCTCTGTTTTAGTGTTATGTTCGTAATTGGATTGCTGCTACTTTCTCTAAGTGCAGTACCATTCTTAGAATTTCCAGTAAGGTAATAATATCATATGATATTATCTTATTAGCTAAGGGTAGCAAAATCTATTTTTACTTAGTATTTTTAAAATAAATTTTTATTTTTATCATAATTAAAATCCATTGGAAGTCACAATAATAAAAATCGCGGCCAATTCGTTGGCTTTTGGCATCCTCAATTTTAATAATTTATTCTAATATATAAGGAATGTTTAATCCATTAATAAGATAACCAATAATAACACATTAAAACTTGTATATTTAAAAATAACACAAGAAGATTAAGGCGTCAAATTTTAGATAATTAAAAATTTTTTTAAGGATAGCTCTATTGTCAATTTTTTGTCAGTGTCATTAATCCAAAAGATCGCATTATATGGGTAATTAAAAGTTTTCAAATGCATAGGTATAGTAAATTTATCAAATATTAAACTTGCAAAGCGAAAGAAACTAAAAAGACTAAGTATGATAAGGTCAATTTTCGCCATAAAACAAAAAAATAAATTTTTAAATCTACCATTAAAATATTGTTTTCAAACTTTGTTTGATGATAGATATATTTAAAATAAATTTTCATATAAATTTATAAATAAATTATCAGGCGAGAGCTATTGAATGAATTTTTTAAATGTGTAATGTATATTTTTACATCCTCTTTTATAAAAAAAAAAACAATAAAATTATAATATTAAAAAATTAAGTGAAAATCTGTTAAATTATTCCTAAAATAAAAGCAATTAAAAAAGAATTAACTAAATAACTAACAATCACAAAAGGTATAAAAATAATACATATGACGATTAAGGTATTTCTATTGAGTAACCAGTTTCCGTTAGTTTTCTTTGAAATTTGGCACAGGGCTATATGCATAATGTTCTCATGCTACTTCTATCAAAATTTAACAATCAAAATACTGAGAACGAGGAATTTCAATGAATATTATTAAAAAACTCTTAGTATCACTTATTTTAAAACTTACATTATGATTTTTTTAGAGAAGTCACAGTTTTGGCCTTAAGTATTGCTGCGCTTAGTTATGGCTGTGCTAGACCATGCATTCCCGCTTTTGGAGGCGATCAATTCATACTACCGCAGCAAGAAAAACAACTCCCATTACTATTCATTTTTATATCCATAGCACTTAATGCCGGATCACTAAGCGCATCTTTAATTACACCTGTATTACGAAAAGATTTGACATGTTTTGGAGGACTTACCTGTTACTCTCTAGCTCTTGGTGTTCCTGCTATTACAATGGCAATAGCAGGAGGTATGTAAAAATATAAATATTACAATGGGTCATCTTTAAAAATAATTATCTATTCCTACCAATGTTTTTATGTTTTAGGATTGATCTTGGCTAGTAAAAAATTTTATAGAATACTGATACCAGAAGGTAACATCGTATTAACCGCTACTAATTGCGTTATGGTAAGTGCATCTTTACAATGTTCTATTGTACTAAATATAATTTATTTAAAATTTATATTTATCTATTAGTATGCTTTGTACCAAAGAATAAAGACAAAAAAAAGGCAACCACATTGGTTAGATCATGCAGCTGATAAATATGATTTGAATCTCATAGAAGATATTAAATCAATCTCCCAATTACTTACATTGTTTATACCTTTACCAGTTTTTTGGTCACTCTTCAGTATGCAAGGTTCCACTTGGATTTTTCAAAGTTCGCGAATGAATGGCGAATTCGCTGGCTATGTAATTAAACCAGATCAGATTCAAATAGTTAATCCGATATTTGTAATTATAAGTATTCCAATATTTTATTTGTACATCTATCCAGCACTAGAAAAGTATACTTTTATAAATACGCCATTGAGGAAGCTTTGCGTAGGATTGCTTATTTCCGCCTTATCTTTTTATGTTAGTGGAATTGTCGAATTAAATCTCGAGGTAAATTTTTCATCTACATGAAGTTGATATATATAACGAAATTTGTTGTGACATTTAACCGTATTTTTTTTTATTAAAGACTACATATGCGGTCAAACCGATCAAAGAGTATGCACAGCTGAGAATTTACAATACATTAAATTGCAACGTTTCCATGATGATTGATGAAAACAGACTTGTAGTAGAAAAATTAAATATGTGGAAAAATATTAGTATACCTGCAAAAGGCAAAAGATTTCTTAAATATAAAGCAGACTATAGCGATTGCAAAATTTTTGATACATTGTCAAAATTGAATTCAGGTGAAAAAAGAACTAAATATAGAAAAATACTAAAAAATACTTGAATTTTTTTAAAGTATCATTAACTTTTTATTAGGAATATTGGAAGTAGTAGAAAATCAAGCAACTTCGTGGGCTATCACCAAAGAAGGATTAAGCTATAAATTTACAGATACCTTTGATAAATCAACATCTGGTAATCCACTAATACGAGCTTTGATTTACGTAGATGCTGACTTCACCGAGCCCCATGCTACTCTCAATTTAGTACATAATCAAGAAGTTTCAGCGGCTATATCGTTATCCAAACCATTGCAGCAGTCAAATTTGATAGAGGTTGCCCAAAAATCCTACGATTTATTTCTGAATGATCAGCTTATCGAGTCAAATGTCGTTCTGAAACTCGGCGGTGTTTACACCGTTGTAGGATATGCTTCAAACTCAAATTTAACAACAGTTGGACATACCGTGGTGGTTACAAACCCAAATACCGTGCACATTTTTTGGATCCTACCACAACAATTTTTATTGGGTATAAGTGAAATTATGGTTGACGTATTGATGATGGAATTTATATTTACTCAGACTCCAGTCAGTATAAAAGTATTCTTGCAATCGTGTTTCTTATTTACAGCTGCTTTGGGTAATTTAATTATAATTCTAATTACCGGAGCACAGCTTTTTGAACGAAAGGTATACGCAAATACGAAAATTGTGATACATTGATAAGCCTTAAATACAACTTTAATACATATTTTATTTACAGGTGTTTGAAATATTTCTGTATGCTGTTTTAATGACTATTGGTACGGTTATTTTTGCATTTCTAGCCATGTTCTATAAATACAAAGAAAACTCTGAAAGTGTTCTAGATCGTCCAAAAGATCCTTCTGAAGCCTCTACATAAGAAAAATGAAGTGTAAATAATTATCCAAAGACAATGTTTAGAACTTAATAAAGTCATTTCGTGATAAAATATCATTATTCGTATCGTAATTGCGCCACAAATCACAATTTCGTCATTACAAACGTCTCCACGAATCCCTCATGAATAATTCATGCATGGCGAATGTAACGCAAAATGCATGCACCGGGTTATAAGCTTAGTCAGAAAACAATAGCGTCAATCTGCGCGAAGGAGGAGCTCGTGAAGAATTATACAAAAAAGCGTATACCTATGTCAAAGCGAAGAGTAGATCCGGCTGCCTTTAAATTATTCCACATCTGGCGAATCAATGCGGGAGTCAATGAACCGCTCGACTATTCCCCCCAACGATTAATCTGTCTGACAGACTTCGCACACCCTGTACCAGAATGGTATCATCATTGTAGCCGACCACCGTATAATGGGTAGAGATGACGGTATCTGCTGTTACCACGAGTGTATTATAGGTGTCTACTGATATTGCTAAACATCGAGAATGTACACGTATATTCTACACATACGTATGTGTAGACATAGGAAAGCAAAGGTGATCAGAGCGCAATGGGATTGAAGTACGCGACCAATAGTGTGGGTTGGGAAAGAACCGGAAGAGAGACCTCGACAAAGCCGTGCATTAATTATCCCTGATTAGTCAATACGCTATTAATCTCGCAAAAGTAATTAGCGTCTGCGTTGCCGCCGCAGCTTCGTCATCCTTATCCCCTTGTCTCTGTGCGCACCGTTTGCGGAATACGCAAGAGGATGGAAAAGGAAGAGCGGAGAGAGAGAGAGAGAGAGAGAGAGAGAGAGAGAGAGAGAGACAGAGGGTGGGCGAGGTAATGTTGCGGATCGGTAAATCTTGCTAATCCGTGGACACCGAATCCGGTGAATCTTATCTCTTTGCAAGCAACGAAATTCGGTCTCTTTCCACGATTGGAAAACGAATGGAATTGATTCGGAATGTAGGTGGTTACCTTTAATGCTTGAAATTGGTTTACTTTTTTAATCAAGTTATTTATAGTGATGGTATCGATGTAAGGCTCGTCGTAAAGTTAAATGAATACAAAGTAAATGTAACTGAAGTTGATAAATATAGTATAAAACTATGAATAACAATAACATTAATTATATATTTTGCATCCCAACATCATGATTATTATATATATATATATATATATAACTTTAATATATCATTATGCTTTATGCTAGAGGAAGAAGCCACTATTTTAACGGAACCCCATAGAAGCCGCTATCATCTCATCTGAGCACTGAGAAAGACGTCAGCTCGGCCGAGAGATAAAAAACTTGTCGTCTGAAACATATTTCTTTTTACTCAATTTTAGGTTGGCATTACTTGTACACGCTTTATGGCTTTATAGATTTAAATGATAATTTTATATAACTGAACTAAAATAAAATCTCCAAATTGTTCATTAGTGAAACATGTATAGAAAAGAATCTAATAAATTAATTTAAGAATAAATAATTATCATTATTTCATACACTAAATTACTTAATTTATAGATTTTTCAGTTTAGTTATACAAATTTTTTATTTAAATTGATAAAGTTTTAAAGTTTGTGCAAGTATAATGCCAATCTATGAAATTAAGGGGATGCCGTAGCGGTAATGACTATCATATAACCTTACACTGTTTTTGTTACTGGAAAGATACTTTATATATGTATATTTCATAAAGAAAAGGAGAGAAGAGCACCCTCCACTTTTCAATAAAGAAAATTCTGTCAATTCAAATTTACGTTATTTTGTAAAATCTATTCAAATTTTTGGAAAAACCTTGCGTGGCTAGGTGACGGTCATTCTTGACTTCCTCCGTAAATAAAAAAGAAATATTCGCATACGGCATGTTCTTCACTGCTCAAGTGAGAAAATTAAATTGTTTTATGTGATGGTTTTTTTATTGAATGATTCAAAGATGCTTTGTGCCTGCTTCTACGGCAACCGTAATGATATTTACTTCTATTGTAAATTTTTTGTATCACAGAATATTTCGTTATTAAAATTTCTCGGGTCAACAATTTTTCTCCATTTGCTACATATATTGTTCAGTTCTTTGATGAATTTATGTCGACTGTATCCATATTATTTGTCGACAAATTTTAGAAAACAATCATTTAAAGTATGTATTTACTTGTTTTAAAACATTGTAATTCCTCTGCACGACAGAATATTGAAATGAACGACGTACATACCAAATATCTATTAAATTTTTGCCACGATCCTTCCGAACTCGAATGAAAATCCAAAATAACATAAAACAACCTTGTTTTATTTCGAAATCAATGGGTTAAATGAAACCACGAGAAAGAAGCATATATAATATGAGTCCTCCGTGTACTGCATATATATACTCTCGGCAGCTCATTAAAATAAATAGTTTTGCAGCTGCGCGCGAACATGTCTTGCGCGGGAGGAGTGCAGAGTCTACGGTGGTGTAGTAGACGCCCCGGCACAAACAACCTGCATCATCGCACACAAAGTATTAAAGTTCGAGCCAGCTTGAGTCCCCGCCGAATTAGCATGCATTATTCGTTGCAAGTTCTCTCTCTCTCTCTATCTCACTCTCTGGAGTATAATTACGCTAGAATTGTCGGAGGTGAGAGAAACAGGTCTGGCAAGAGATGACGCGAGGGAGAGAGGATACAACGCAACTGCGTGTCACTAATAGATTCAGTGCTCGCGGTGCCAAGTTAAGTCAATCTTCCCTGTTTCGCATGTAGCCTTTCTCTCCCTTGCGCGCAGTACCTATACCTATTTCTCCGTGACGCTGGTTATTTTTGCTTTGCGGGGCAAAGCCACGTATAGAGTTGCCCGCCAGCTCTTCCCATCCTGGCAAAGGTGACATTTTCCAAATTAAATGAGAATGCAGGCGCGGGGGTGTGGCCGCTAATTAAAATTAGTTGAGTGACCAAAGTACGCCGCCGAAATTAGAGGCGGCGTTGTGCGTTTCGCTGCAGAAAATGCCAAATGCGTGCAGTTCTTCCGTCGCGCTGATTATCACGGGCAAATTATTTTCAGTAAATGCGACAGTTATTGAAGGCCCGTGTTTCCAGCACAATATCGTTTTGTGTAGGGGAACATTATTTTTTGGTGCAAGCCTGGGTAACGCGTCTGCATTGTGAAATTTAATTCGTATAGTTATAACGAAGGGTATAGCGTCCGATGACACGAGTACAACGCATTATTACTTTTTGGTGAATTGGATGAACAAGCGAATCTATGTACAATGAAAAGTAAAAGCTTTTAAGTTGTTTTTACTTATTTGCATTATAACTATTAACGTATGGGTTTGGGTTTGACAACATATCTTGTAACAATTTATGCAGAGAGAAGGACAGATTTTTTTCTATATTAGCTTGCAAACAGTTACACTGCATCGTTTAAGCTTAAAGTTAAGACTCATATTTACTCAATGAAAACATCTCGTTAGATATCTAATGAGCCCGTAAGTCAATTCGCATGGCTGTGGGTTCACTTTCTCTTCTACAATTAGACATATGTCATAAAAATTAAATCGTCGCCCAATAATTAATTTCAACAAAGCTTTCTAAAAGCTATATATTATAAAAACTACAAGACTCAAACCGAACTCAATCTATTAGATTATCGATTCATTTGGAGAAACAATAAAGTCAGCTATTCATTTTGATCCTCCGCTCCCTCGGCGCTCGCATCTCTCATCTCGTCTCTCCTGGGCGCTGCAAAAGAAGCAAAGCTCGCGCAATATTCACAATAACGCGTGTACCAACGCATCCACGCAGAGAGAGAGAGAGAGAGAGAGGCAGAATCGAAAGCCGATTGCTGCCGCACCAGACGTACATCTCATCCTTGGCTCCCCAACACGGATAACACACGACGACGACGACTACGCGAACGTCGACGACTATTGCATCTCGGATTCGGGTTGGCATTGTTATTCGAAACCGCTGCTGCTCCCCCTTCCTCTCTCTCTCTCTCTCTCTCTTATACTATCTGGAACTCTCTCAGTCTGTCTCTTTCCGTTGGATCCGCAGCTTAGCTTGGCTCACCTTTCAGACCTGGTAATAGCTAGGGAGGTCTGCTACCTCCTAGTCCACGAGTGTTTTCCCTTCATCCCATGACGCGGCTGCAGATCTCTAGCGCGCGCGAGTTTCCTTTGTTTTCCGATCGACTGAAATTCGACTAATTTCTACAGCTATGCGCACAGTGAGATATTTGAATTAGAAATATGTCGGATGCCTGATAGATCTTTTATTACCATTTGGTCTTCCCGAGTATTATATCTAATGAATTCGGTACAACGGTATTTTAATTGCAGCTTTAGATAATAATCTCGATTTAGAAAAATCTGCCAAGCAAAAGGATTTCATTATTATAAAAACCTTAATATAAATTAAATCACTAATTTTATGTAGAAGCTACACTCTAAACCCTAAAGAGTAAAAATTGGCGCAAAAAAGTAGAAATTTTGTGATTCTCCCTTTTCAAAAGTAGAAAAAACTAGAATCGCTCTTTTGAAAAGAGTAAAATTGACATTTTACTCTTTTGAAAAGGATAAAATGGTTTTCCCCCATTTCAAAAGAGTAAATTAATAAATTTCTACTTTTTAAAAGTAGAAATTTTAATCCTGAATTTCAAAAAGAGCAAATAAGCAGATTTACTCTTTCGAAAAGAATAAATTAAATTATAATTAAAGTATAAATGTTGAGTTTATTTTAATAAGAGTTAGCTAAAAGTAAGAAACACTTATGATTCAATAGTGCTAATCGATCAGCTATAACAATGATTCTAAAAGGTTTACCTCGAAATAGGTTAGCGTAGTCTTCACGAAGCCCTCGGTTCTTCAAATAAATACACAAAGCTTCTGCATTTACATATACGCTGTTCTCATAACATAACCTATCCGAAAGACCAAATGCAAACATGTCTATTATTGCAGAACCCCTACCAAAGGTAAATTATTAATTATATATTATTTATTGTATAGATAAAATAAGGTGGATTGATAAACATTGAATCGTAATTTTACAGGACTTTTATGTAAATGCAGAAGCTTTGTGTATTTATTTGAAGAACCGAGGGCTTCGTGAAGACTACGCTAACCTATTTCGAGGTAAGCCTTTTAGAATCATTGTTATAGCTGATCGATTAGCACTATTAATCATAAGTATTTCTAACTTTTAGCTAGCTTTTATTAAAATAAACTCAACATTTATACCTTAATTATAATTTAATTTATTCTTTTCGAAAGAGTAAATCTGCTTATTTGCTCTTTTTGAAATTCGGGATTAAAATTTCTACTTTTAAAAAGTAGAAATTTATTATTTTACTCTTTTGAAATGGGGGAAAACCATTTTATCCTTTTCAAAAGAGTAAAATGTCAATTTTACTCTTTTCAAAAGAGCGATTCTAGTTTTTTCTACTTTTGAAAAGGGAGAATCACAAAATTTCTACTTTTTTGCGCCAATTTTTACTCTTTAGGGTTTAGAGTGTACTCTAAAAAATCAGCAAACAAAAAAATTCAAGTCAAACCATTGCACGATTTCCCACCCGCGTTCTTCGAGGCTACTTGGCAAAAAATAATTGCAAACACACCGTGCGAAAAAAGAAAACGTTAATTTTATTCGCAACAAAATAACGGAAAGAAAAAAAGGAAGAGAGGAGCATTTAAAAGGCCACTACTCAGCTCTCGCGACAGTGAAGAGCGTGTGCTTTGTGAGCTTATAGCTGGAGAGCGCACGAATTACGAGTGCGCGGCTGAATGGCCGAAAAAGCCGGTGCACAGCCGCGAGTCGGAAGTCGCGCGCGAAGGAATAAGTTTTTAATCCAGTTATCAAAGAGAGAGAGAGAGAGTGAGAGAGAGAGAGAGAGAGAGAGAGACAGCCACCGAATTAGCACAAAACGCGTAAAAGGCGGCGGCGGCAGCAGCGAGAGCTTTGATGTCGCCGCGTCTAGAGTTGAAGCGGCGTGAAATGACATCGTGTGCAAGTGTCGGTGGGGTGAGAGAAGGAGAGAGAGAGAGAGAGAGAGAGGGAGGGAGAGAAGGGACGCAGTAGAGGAACGAGCTTTTCCACTCTTTGCAAAAGGTACACGCATCCAGTCGTTATAATCCGCGTGAGGCGGACGGGCATTTTCACGTGCGCCGGCCAGGGTATATTCGTGTGTGTGTGCAATAGGGGAAAAAGGAAGGCGCGAGAAGACGACGACAGCTGCGCGCCCCCAGGGCTCATGGGCAAAGCAAAGTCAAGTGTCAGCCAAGACCAAGAGTGTCGAGAAACTTGTCCTCCTTCTGCAGGGGCACGCGCGCGCGCGAACACCAGCTCGCTCCTCGCTCTCCTCACTCCGCTGCACTGCAGCCAACAGCTTTTCTTTTTCCTTATATTTTTCCCTTTCCTGGAGAACGAGAGAGGCTGTGCCTTGCGCTTGTTGACCTTTTTATTAGAAGGGAAAAGGTGTCTGGCGATGACTTTTTTTTGCAGCCCGTTTATCTTTCCTTATCCTTGTACATTTACTTATTCCACGACTTCAATCATCTTTATCCTCTTTACATCTGCGCCTTTACTGCTTTCTACTTTCTTTATTCCCCCACCTTGATCTTTATAAGAACCGACTATTTCTCACTCTCTCCTATATCAACGTCGAATTCATCAAATTTCATTTCTTTTTACATTAATTTGAGCTTCCGTCTTGCTCTCGAAGACTTTATGCGAACATGATATTCTCAGTTCCGGGAAGGGGCGTTGATGAAACGATATCCATAAATTCTCTTGAAAATCCAAGTACATGAAAATTGAGTCTCACTGAAATTTATACAAGGTTAAACTTTTTAGATTGAAAGTAATGTGGTCAAAAAATAGAGCATAAGAGATTTTATAAGTGAATTTAAACAGTACCAGGGCGAAACACACATTGCCTTTGAATTGTATCAACAACTTTTGGACTTCATATTAAACGGTTATTTACGGGCAGTATAAAGTGAAATGGAAAAATAACTATATATTCATCTCTGTTTTCTTCACATCTTGTACTGCAAATAATCAAATTTACTATCAAATTATCGTGGTATTGATAATATGAATTACTTACTATCGTATATTATTTTTGTGAACAATTTTGTAACTTATTATGATTGAAAAAATGAATAGAATATGAATCATTACAAAAATCAAAATCCATAAACATTAGCTATCAATATAGATCAAATTCCAATTGGGTCTTAGTAGATTTTAGTACTTTTGAGAAAAGCAAAAGTTTTAACTCGCGCATCACATTTTACTATATTCAAATAAATTAAAAGAGAGCAATTGAACTCCATCCTAATTTGTCCGATACTCAACTTCTCGTTCCATATAACAAATGTATTTTCATGCATTACCATAATCTCATCGCAAAATCAACATTTATATTAACAGCCTTAACAGCACTAATTTCGGTAAAGCCAAAGTATAAAGTTCCCTCGTAAAATACATCTCTCGCGACACCGGGCGCGACAAATAAAAAAGGAGACGGGCGAATGAAGACACCTCGGAATCCTCGGGCAAAGAGAGAGAACGAGAGCTACCGCCACCCAACTTCAACCGCCTCCTTAATTCCAACCAAAAAGTGCTCCCTCCCTCGCGTAAGCCACACTCGCCGACAAAGAGTATAAAAAGTCTCCGCAGCGCCAAGAAATTCCGACACTTTTCATCTTTCTTCCTCGCGGAGCGCACTCGTTCCTAGCTCTCGGCCCATTTTTCTTCCATCCTCTCTCTTCTCCTTTTAAAACTTGGCCGCCACAGTAGTAGAAGCAGCAGCAGCAGCAGCAGCAGCAGCAGCAGCAGCAGTAGTAGCAGTCGACCACCGCAAAAAGGAATTACGGACTGATGCGTTTATGCGACGCAATTTTAAACGGATTACCCGCGGCGCGGTGCGGCACACGCTTTGCCCGGATTCAAAGTACATTAGCGCGCCGGCTCGGTTATGTAGACGAGAAAGACGACGACTACGACTACGATGTTCTTTTCCTCTCTGCGCTATCGGCACAAAAATATATATCCCCGACGCGCGGCTTTCGCAGCCGTTACGTCGCTCTTCTATCGCTTTAAAAGATAATTTACTGGCGAGGTTCGTCCCCCTCTCCGCTTCCTTTTTTTTTCGCCAGCTCTTTCTACTGCGCGCGGCAAAGTAGGAGAGCAAGACCCGAGGATCTGGATCGTTCTCAAATTAGCGCGCCGGGCAATTTTCGTAATCTACGCGCCTCCTCGGCTTATTCGCCGTATTGCGCACCGCTTATACATTTTAATTATGAGCTTCGTTTGAACCTTTCAAAGTACAGGATCATTTTCAGTCTATTTTTTTTTTCTGTCGAGTCTCAGTTAGACCAAAGACGGGATTATCGACTGAAATTGTACACGATCATTTTACTTTAAGGGTACACTAATTTTACTAAAAAAAAGTGTTTTTATTCAATCAAAATTAAGCCGAGTCCAGTATTTAGTACATATGAATGAATATACTAAACAACTCCAAAACAATCAAGTTTTTAACATCGAACTACCTGTAACTGATGAAAGAAAATCAACAACGGCAAAAAGTCCGTTGATAAAAAAAAGCAAATATAATCAATAAAAGAAAAGAGGATCTGGAGAACAAAGACGGCACAAGAGAGAAATAGAAAGCACATTTCGAAGCATCCCGGAGTTTCAATCAGAGCAGAGTGAAAAGAGCATCGAAGCAAAAGGGACGAAAAGACGAGCCGATAGAGGAGATAGATATCTATGTATCTGTATATACGTCTACGGCTACGTGTGTAAACATCGAAAGAAGGAAGAAAAAAAGGAAAGCGAAGCGAGCATCGTGCGTATGTGTACAAAAGAAGTATATATATATACTTATATATAGAAGGATATATATATATCCGCGGGATACGTGTGTATGAGAAGGAATAGAACGTATATACGCGCGGTTTGCTACATAGCGCAATGCAATTGTTCCGAATGCATTATGTAAATCCATATTCGAGGTCTGTAAGGAAAAATAGAATCGGAGAGTTCGAGTAAGAGTCTCGCGGTTACAGTTTCACTCGACTCCTACATATATATACTACAAAGAATTTATTGAACATCCATTTTTTAGATCTACTCGAATTGAAGATTCATAACAAAATTATTATCCATATTTTACGTATTTATACTTGAGTTTTCTCAAACTGTTTATGCAATTTCCCGTGATCGAGCAAATTGTAATGATCAAATAAAGTAACTTTAATCGAATCGAACAAAAGTAATCTTCGATCGTTTTTTTTTAATTTTTTTTTTATAGAACTTGAATTACTAAATTCACTGCATTTGTATTGTAGAGCGAGAGAAAAAATTTGGCATTATTTTCCCTCGCACTCGCTCCGACGGCGCCGCCGACGTTTCGTATTTCTCTTTGCCGCTCGTCCGCTTTATCAGTGCTATGTTATATTTGCTTGGCTATTTCTCTTTGCCCCCTGCACAGCCTCTATTTTATTTATCCTTGGACCTTTGTTTTCCACCTCTACTCTCTGCGCGCGCCAGTTCTTCCACTTCTCACTTGCTTCTTCATCGAGCTACTTTGATAAATCTACAATGCTTATGGCTTCCTATTCGTCCGCCCAACGGTCTACTGCTTACCTTATTAAATATTCTTAAAGTGACTCGGAGTAGCCCATAAAGTCATATTAAAAATTTAAGTTAGCATTCAATGATATTTATTTATTACTGCAAACGTACTCGATTTATAAAGAGACATACACTTCCATTAAAAATAAAACAATACGTCTGACAGATTGTAAAAATCTACCTACATGTTTCATAATTTCACAATCAGTCAGTGCTGAAAATGCTTACACTTTTTGTAATATTTGTATCATGATTTTCTACGGAAATACACAAACAATAAAATAAAATGCTCGCCACGAAAAAAACACAGAAAAAGCACTTGGCGCAGAGTACAAAAAAAACGCACTGCAATCGAAGTGCATCGAGGAATCGAAAATGCTTGGTTAAGCCAGAAAGAAAATCAACAAAAATCAGAGTAAATCGTCGGTATCGCGCGCGACAGGCACCGGCTGTACACAAAAAAAACGGCGCTATACAGGAGCTCTGCAGCGATAAAAAAAAAAAAGCTGCGCGTGGGAGCTCGTAGTTTCGCTTTAATTCACCGAGAGCGAGAGAGCGAGTGAGGGCCGGGGGAGGAAGAGTTTGCCCGAGCGCTTGTTTTCCGCAGTTTTGCTTAATTAATAGAATCATCGAGTTGGCGCGGCGCGGCGCGTCGCAGATCTCTCCCGCGTATATAACCCCTCCCGCCCACCCGTCCGTACGACTCTAGTATATATACTACGCTAATACCCCGCGGCGCACCTTTAATCGCTTTACGATTTGCATACCGATTTGCCGCCGTCGCGCCTATGTATATGTATATATTTAAATATATATAAAGAGATAGAGAGCGAGAGAGAGCGGGGAGTTTAGGTTGTAATGGTATTATAATGTTGCGCGGTCGGGGGGCTCTGGCTGCCCCTGAATTTTGAACAAGAAACTTTTTTACCGTTTTATTGCGGTAATTCGTTGGAAAGCTGCAGCCCAAGAGCTATTGAAAAAACTTGAAAGTGGTATTTTTTAATAATTAACAAAAAATACTAGTGAATTTTGCTATTGCATTTCGAGAGGTATACTTTAATCGAGTGTACGAGAAAGTAAATATTTTCAATTGTGCATTGTGCCGAAGTTTTCTATCGCGAAATAAAATGCAATTAATCTTTTGCGTTTCGAGGTGCGTGCGAGCGCTGCACCTATACCAGTCAGGCTACATCAAAGCTTATATTCCGCGAAAAAGTAATATACTCTATTTCGAAGTTGGAGAGGTAATTGCGCTACGTTTAAAACGCATCCCTTTGAAAGACTGCATAACGAGTTCTTTACTCTGAAAATGAGTTTTGTTAAATGTAAGCAAAATTGCGAAAAAGTTTTAAGATTTATTGATTGCGCTTTATTTCTACAACTTAATAAAAATCTATTCTAGCTGTCAATTCTAAATAACAATAAAGAGGTTAATCGAAGAGACAAAACATATTTGCTCCAATACTTATCACCTACTCAACATCTCGTTTCGGAGATGCAACAAGACCGTGGCTGCATTAGCAAGACAATTCATTGGCGTTCACGGCTGGCCTATCTATATTCCGAAAGACAGCGGTGATCTAAAAGGAAAATTAGAGACAATGAATAGAACGAAGATTTGCGTATTATACATATAAAAAGAGCGCGGTATATCATCCACTCGTGAAAGGTGTCGGCGGCACTACGATATCGGTTTGTGTACAATGCTGCTCAATTTCGCTTTTAGTCTCAAGGAAAAGCTCTGCTTTCGGGTGTCGGTATATATGTACATAGCTCGAAGGTGGCGTTGTGCTGCTGCAGTGCGAAGAGGGCGGATGAGAGAGAGAGAGAGAGAGAGAGAACGTGTCGCGAAATGAAACCGGAGCTATCCGATTTCCTCTCTCTCTCTCTCTCTCTGTCTCTCGCTCTCTGACACATATGCTCTGGCCAGGCAGAAAATGGCGTGTACCTAAAACTATTTCCTGCGGTTGCGCACCGACGCTCGTTCGCTCCGCTACTCTGACCACAGGCGAGAATATAACCTCCCCCTCGGACTATAGAGCCGCGCGTGTGTATACCGAACACCTTGATACTCTAGCCTGCCTTATTCCGTTTTGCCAATTAGTTGGAAAAATTCTAGTTGAGATTTGGCGATTATCTTGCGGCGCTTGTGTTTTGCGCTAATTTATTCGCTAATTATGGTGTACTTTCAAATTAAGGGTAGACACAGACAGAATTAACAAGCTTTTAATCATCGATGAGAGATTTAGGATGGCTGTAGTATTTACTGTAACTGCACCAGTTACTAGACATTAGGTCTAACTAAGTCTTATGGCAAGCAGATAGCAATCCAGTAAATGAAGTCATTATTTTTGTTCTTTATGTAAAGTGAATGTCCCAATTTCTACTCTGTCCCTATTTCTACTGTTGGTGTTTTTTTACTTTATTACAAATATCGAATATATTTCTTAACTATTGAAAAATTTGCGGAAATACTCAATCAATTAATAAGTATAATTTATTACGGCCATTATGAACGTTCTCCAACAAATCGACTTTAGCTACATTTTATTCAAAGTTTGTTTACAAACTCATTTTGATGTGTTTTGTCGATTGGTGAAAAGATCAGCATATGTTGCGGTATTAAAACTCGAGATATTTTGACATAGGAAGCTTATATCTAGAGGTAATCTAGCATGTATATTAAAGACACATTTTAATTTATTGAAAAGCCAATAATAGCTAGAATTTAAAAAAAATTAGTATGTTATACTAGACTTACAAAGGAATAAAAACGCAAAAAATGATCAGGGCTTGCGACACTAACTTCAAAGATACTGCAATTTATTGATGTGTTATAATGTAACAAGTATATTTATATTGTGGTACAGTCTGTACAAAAACGTATGCTGTAAATCGTTTTTTTTATATTTATATGATTTTATATGATACAATTTAACGATGGGTTATAAAAAGAAATAAACTTTTCGATCATACGAGCCGGAGAACGTCCTTAAGTAAATGGAAAATCTATAGAAAAAAATACTTATTGGGGGAGTTACCTTATTTGTTATCAAAATGAATTTCATTCTCTTTCGAAAGTAGATACATCTACCCTACTGGTAAAAAATATATAACTTTTAAGGAGGACGCAAATAATTTGATCGAACGAGAATCTCATAAGATTATGTGCTAATGAGCACGGTAACTACTGAACTTACACAACTCTTGCAAGTAGGTCCAAGCCTCCCAGAAAAAAAAATTTGCATCGCGCTTAGTCACCGAAAGACTCGCAGAAAGTAAGGTTCGGCTGCAGCGAGAATTAAGTAAAGCCGGAGGTCCGTTGATTTATTTTATGGGAAAACTTCATCAGCGTTTGCCTTCGTCCATAATTTCCACCCCTTCATTTTTTCCTACCACCCGACTCCCTACCTTAAGGCTTCTACGGTGGTAGAGAGAAAATGCGATTTTAATCTGACGCTCAATTAGGCGTGGCTAAAAATATACAGGCGCTAATGCTGTGATTATCGAATGCCTGGAAAAGCTGTTCGCCAATGCGAGAGCCTGCAGGAGTTAAAAGTATACTGAATTAGAAATAGCCCCTCTCTTCGCGCTAGAGTATCGACTTTTTTTAAAAGGACACTTTCTTTAAGCGCGAATTATTGGATTGGCGCACGACTCGGAGGGTCTCCGTACACGTATCTCGATTCAGAAGCTCCGCGCACCCAATCGAGTCCTCCTAATGAACTTTCGCTTATTTAAATTGGATTACGTTCGATTGGGAATGTTGCGATCGACGATTAGTCGTCTAATAGGTACTCGAATGAATACATTTAATTAAAACTGTGTTGTATATTTCGTGGATAATTTATATAGTGCTTGATTATCATCTGTTTTCAATTTACAAAAAAATACGAATTCAATGGTAAAAAGTATATATTAATATAAGCTATATAATTCAATTATATTCCATTCGAAGCTACTATATTTCATTAGGGATATCTCCCCTCATAACACATAATTCACAAAGATACATATTAATCAATAATGCAATGCTATAGATCTTATTGCTGTAAGTTCTATACAAATAATTATACATAAGTTAATAAATATATCGCCCTGCAAAATAATTCATGTGCAAATAATGAAATAATTAAGAAATCATTAATTAAAAGTGTGTCTTTGCTATCGTGTTGCAGGCACTGCACGAGTGACTTAATAGCCGTTTACGCGGGTCCCACCACGAATAGCGCATTACTGAAAACACTCTGTGGAAAGCAGAGTGGCAGCGTCCATCACGTGGGCAAGGATCTGCTCGTCGAGTTTCGGTAAGTCTTCATTACATAACTCTCTTTCACGCCAACTAGCATCGAAACTTAAGTTTCCCGTTATACATTCATTAGTCGATCTCACGCGTACACACACACACACACACACACACACACACACACACACGTTAAAATGTCGCACGTGTATAATTCATAAAAGTTAAAGTGCTCGTAAGACACCCGCGATGCCTTTCTAAATAAAAAGCTCCCAGTTCTTCAATTTTGCTGTCTTCGTGGAAAATGGCGTGTATAACGGGCACAGGCCGTTTTAAAAATGCAGCCAGTCTAAAAGCAAGGATAAATAACTGAGCTTTGCTTCGCTGAAAAAATAATTGTACACTTAAGAGGCGGCCTGCGCTAGAGAACTAGAGAAATAGAGCGAACCGTTGTTGGCGCGTCTTGAGTAAGCTCTCAAGATTGTTTATCGCGCTGTTAAGTCGCGGGAGGACGCAATATATAGGAGCGGAGTCGAGAGCTTCGTAGATGCGCACATTGACCGCAGCTCGATATGTATCTATATTTACTTGCAGATCCGGCCCGGAAGTTGATCCATTCGACTACAACGGCTTCGTAGCTATGCTGAATTTCGTCGAATTGACGACGGAAGCACCGACTACGACCACTGCCGAGAGCACCAGTAAAGCTCGTAAGAACACTTCCCTATACTTATTTCTATGTTCGACTCCAATTATACCGAGACCTATTCGAATCATCCCAGAATTTTTCTTCTTTATATAAAAACTGAGTGTTTTTTTATTTTTTAATAAAGGGGAAGTTGATTTTTTCGAGCTATATATATATATATCTTTCTTACAAAAAAACTATTACATAAACAAAAATGCTTGCAATGAAATCAAAATAATAAGTATGAAAATTGAATTCCATTATTTAGACAATAAGCAAAGCAAATGATTTAACTAAAAATTAGTCCCCTTACTGAAAATCAATGTTTTTCTAAACTTATCTGATTCTACTTGCTTTTATTTAGTATACGGTGAGCATGATAGATCTTTAAAGGAGGTTTCCGCCGAAATCAGAATATAATGAAATCTTTAGAGGAAAAATACAAAACCTAAATCGTCAATTAGAACATAAAAAAATATTAAATTTAAAAAAAATGGACTCCCTTACATGATGGGAAAGTTAACAAAAAATTGATTGAAAATCGGGTCTTTCTGTACCCATCTGTTTCTACTTACATATAATAAATATAAGGAAAAATCTTTACGATTTTATTTTAAACATTTTCCGTCAAGTAAGAGGGCTATTTTGATGGAACAAGTCTCATACTTTTCCCTTGTAATATCAATAAGGAACAGTTTCGGGACCCTCCTTTCCCCTAGTAGCAAGTAAATAAATACATATTTATAGGCTGCAGAATTGTACTGATTTCATACATTTCCTAAGTTTTCTCCCTTTACAAAATCATTGAACATGAATCAACCATTCTAACGTGTAAATTCGTTATTTTCACGTAGCAGTAGCATTGAGAAAATCCCATTGTTAACATTTTGCTCCATTTATAATAATAATTAATTGATCACGGCGCAATTCATTACGCTTAAATCTTCGTAGCATTTTCAATCCAGTAATCCATAAAGCCCACCAATAATCACAGCTGAACCAAATAATCACTAAGAGCCGCTTTCGCTTCCCCAGTCGAAATGATCCGCTCGCCAAACAGCGTGAGCGTGTTCAACAACATGAGCATACCGAGCAACGGGAACGGCAACGCGAACGGCGAGTTGGTGCAGCAGCAGCGCCACACGAACGTGATCAGCTCGGCGAACGGTCACCACCACCAGCAACAGCAGCACCAACAGCACCAACAGCAACAGCAGCACAGCAGCGGCAACAACAGCCGGGGCGGCGGCGGCTACACGTCGTCGGGCTGCGACGTCGAGGTCAGCGGTAGCCGACTGCGAATGGGCTATCACAGCACCAGGACGCGCTCGGCGCTACTCGCCAGTCCTCCCACCAGCTGTCGACTCTCTCTACTCGGCCGCGACTACGACACCGTCCACGTGTCCCTGCCCAGTTACAATCTCAGGTACGAGACGTTTCTTTCCTGCAGCTGACCATATTCTACATTTTCTACTGCCCTGACAATTTTTCGCGCTTTCGTTTTTTGGCGTGTGTTCGGCAAGTCTTTTGCTTCGGTTGGGTGTTCGGCCGCTGCTCTTTCTGTTCTGGAAGAGTATGCGTACGCGATAAGGGTGGGATTACACCTCGAAAGCTAGCGATTATTGGACTTCCCTTTCGGCGAACTGCAAGCCGAGTTTTTTTGGATCTTTTATTTTATCAGTGTTGTGAGAACGTGAAATGGAAGCAGTAAAATTTTCTAATTTTCCAAAATTTCTTCGAAACTTGTGATAAAATGTTGAGCGCGTAAAAGTCAATTTATTGGCTTACATATTCCAGTAAGTAAAAGATATGTAGAAAAATTGGATCCAAGTAAATAGAAAGTTTGACTTTCGTCAATATGAACCGGTTTCACTTAGATATATTGTTCGATCCGTCATTTGGATAAATTGCCAAGAAATTTATGGAAAATGTAGGAATCCGTGACGCGGACAAACAAACAAGCAAACAATAAGTAAAGTTTCAGCTTAGACGGATAGGATTTTTATTTCTTTATTTATACCGTGGAAATATTTTACGAAGTAAATAAATCCTTTATAGTAAGGAAGGATCCAAGCAAATAAAACAAAAAAGCCCTTCTTCTTACATTACTAATGAAGTTAAAACAGTAAGGACACCATTTGTAAATTATATGCGTGCAGGGTACCTTATTCTTAAATTTCCCCAGAAAGATATGTTTCGTCGAAAATTTATGCTCATCGCCGCATTCGGTCAAAATTAATCGCGTGAATTATGCCGCGAAATCCGTGCGCAACCGAATTTTCTCTATCCCTTTACTTTTGTGAGGGGCGGGGAGCAGGGGGAGGTTCGCCGGTAATAAGCTTAATCGTCCGTTTTCTCTTTTGAGCTGGGGAACTTTTTCAATTTGTCACCGCCGCGTGGACAAAGTTCGCGGAATGAAAAATAGTTGGAACTTGTGGCCTAGACAAAGAGCTTTTGAAAAATGATTTAATGGGAGTTCTATTGATGTCCTTGGGAAATCCGCTGCTCTAAAACGAATATATACGCGGCGGCTGTTGCAGTAGCTATATACTTTTTAAATCCGCACCAGTCTGATTAATATCTTTAAACTGAGTTTAACTCCTTACGAAAAATATTATTAGTAAGATGGAAAAAGAAAATGTCATTTCATTAACATTCTAATTAGTGTAATGAAATTGAATATTTTTAAACGAGTCCGAGTTTCTAAGGCACAATTTTGCTTGCTTTCGAATAAAAGGCATTCCTAACAGAACATAAAAATATTCTTACACCATCGCATACAGCTGAGCTATATTTATTTATGCTCAATGCCTTGAAAATACAGCGCTGTATACCAGATTAACTTCATCCTATTCCACGCGACAACAAAACCTTTACCAAGCCCGCGCGAACGACTGCAAACACGCGAGTAAACATTAGCACACCAAAGATTGATCCATTCAGCGCATCATTTTTTTCGAATCCACACCTTTACTTCATTTTCCTTTATGTAAGGTCCGCAGACTTATGCGCGTTTCAGCGTTAATTCGCACTAAAAATCACGCGCCCACACACACAATAAAGGGAAGGCGCGCCGCGTGCGGGCAGTTTTACGAGGCGCGTGCGCAACGCGATAGATAAGCCATAAAGAGTCCGGCATAGCCACGCCGCGGTGGCAAACGTACAAACTAGAAACTACTCTCGTTTCCTTTCCGCGGACGAAAGAGGCAATAGGAGAGAACGCGAAAGATAGCGCGAGAGAAAAAGATGCAGAGAAAGCGAAATAAATGGGACGCTGAAGAAAAGGATGGCTGTTGATTGCAAGATGCATTATACTCTATATAGAGTGTTCCTAAGTTTTTAAAATTGTTATTCGATTCCCAAAAGACTGTAACATCGTACTATTTCACATACATTTTTCATACGGATTTATAGATGATGGAGATGAAAATAATTCGCCCAATATCATCCGACAATCTAGTGTCAAAGAGCCAATAAATGCACTCCGGGTCCATATTTTTCCATTTCTAAATAAACACGTTCGATCACGTATCAGTACACACACACACACATGGCAGTCATAGTCCCATGCTGATGCGAAATTGATTGTAAGGCCGTATGTTTGTTGATATACATAAGCTCGCACGTGCGTTTATTTACGCGTGTGTGTTTGTCCACAATAAACATGATTGCTGTTTCTCGCGTAATACAGCGTTCATTCGTGTGCCTACTCGCGTGGAAAACGCGTTAATGCACGCGAATTTGAGAGACCGAAACAGAGAGAGAGCGAGAGAGAGAGAGATAGTGAGAGAGAAGGAAAAAGGAAGAAAAGCAAGTACATATACTCTCGTGTATTTGCTCAGTCTGTATTCTTATATATATATGTATATATATACATACAGCAGCGAAGAGCAGCAGCTCGTGTGTAATTAGTTCTCTCTCTCTCTCTCTCTTATCAGTTACAAGTTGGAAACTCGCTGCTGCGGTTATATTCCTTTGCCTCTTCCGTTTTCGTTTTATTTTTTCTTTCTAGCCCTCGCCTCTCGCGCGCACACCACAGACGTATATATAGCAACAAGGAGCTTGCGGGGCACATGACTGGTTATTTTCCTTAGACTGTTATGGCTTGTTTGTACAATCGGCCGCGAAAGGTTTTCATTACGAGTTTCACCCGTGTACCAGCCATAGGTGAAAGGGGTTATAATAACGCTCTCTGGGTTTTTGGGCGTGAATTTCAGCTGAACGAAACCACTTTGAGTTTGTGGGGGTGCGGTATTACGAGGTAGGTTCCCGCGCTCGCCGATACGTTTGCATTACATGGGCGGTTGTGTTTATAATGTTATTCATTTGTTATGGTAAATAGCCTTAATTGGGTAGAAGAAGTTGTTGTTGTTTGAGGTTCTGGAATATTAGCTTGTTATTGCTTTCGTTTAAAAGAAATCCGGGACCGTACTGTGTAACAAAAAGTACGTATGCAGCTGTAACAATTCAATGAAGAGGTACAATATTTCGGAACCTGCAGTTTTTTCATTGAAAGGTGCGAGAGTGTTTATTTTACAAGAAGCAAATCTGTAATATTGAGTACTGGAAATTGAGACATGGAGTCACAGGATCCAGGATTATCAGGAAAATTTATCAGTAGTACAAGTCAATTTTTTATCCGACGCTTTTAAAATGATTGTATAACGGACAGTCAGAGTTGATAAACAATCAGGCTACTAACTGAAAAATTCTTACTTAATTCTGGTATTTCAATCAAAACATTAATGGAATTATAATTAATAATGATTAATATTGAAGTTTAATTAATTATATTTGTATTATAGCATTTGCATCATAAATAACATCAGTAAAATTATTAAGCATTAAGTTTAATGTTGAATCTATCGTTTCTTTTTTAATACATAATGGTGACAAACTAAATTGCAGAAATAAATAAATTGAATTTTTGCAACAGTTGCGTTTTGCACCATTATTATGTATTGAGCATTAATTTTGTAATTATTTCGTCGTATCAGTAATTAATTTCGTGATTGACTCCTTTCTACGCCATTGTTTCGAGCTAAATTTCCCACGCGACATCAAAGCGTAATTATTGGACACCACGGTTGAAGAGCGAGGAAAAAACGAGTTTATCGTAAAAAAAAGTTTGAGGAATTGATGAGTCGAGAGTCACCGAGCGAAAACGTATTTCCGAACGCATTAGCAGCCGTCGTCCTTTTTATGCAAATGGCTGCTTCATGCAATTACATACGTCAGTGTATGTGTGTGTGCGAATTAGAGAACGCATCAGCCTGAATATGACATCTCTTCGATTTCCCTCAATCTGGAAAATCGAGAAAACTTCGATGCTCCCCCAAAAAGATATATACACACACCCAGAACTCTAGTATGGAAAATCTATTGCAGATACTGGCACTGCTGTGCATTGCATTGAACTGCATGTACGATGAGTAAAATTTATGTGCCACGTGTGCTTTTTGTGTATTGTAAAAACGTTAAATTCCCATTTATATATTTGTGAATAATTTTAAATTTATTGGTGATTTTACATTACGGGAATGAATATTTCTTTTGGTGAAGCTGCAAAGATTTTTATAATTTTAACACAGATAAAAGTATCGCAAGTTATATAACGATAATCGAGAGTAATTGATTATTAAAATCACATTTCTCCTATACCACCTATGAGCAAAAACTGTTACATCCAAAAAGTACATCCAAAAAGTTTTCAGTGAAAACGCGACATTGTTCTCAACGTGCCGTGCGGTGATTCAAATATTACACATCTAGCTTTTTAACAAAAAAAAAACAAAAAAAAATTGACAAAGCCTGTTGAGTAATCCTTCCGTTTCTCAGAAAAGAAACACTCGCTTATTATTCGAGAAAAGATGAGCGAGACCTAAAACAACCATCTAACCCCCAGCTCAGCTTCAATCAAGATTTCAGCCAACAGCATAACCATCCTCTCCCAAATCCGTAATCTACGCGACATCGCACTCTCGCGGCACGCATCGCCAAAACTCTTGGGCGTCCTCCCTGTTTTCCTCTCGGCCCGTAATTCTCGCCTCGTAAAACTAAAGAAAGCACATACAATGCCCCGAACTTTCCCATCAGGATAATGCATATAGCGTATTATATATAAGCCCTCTAACGAGACACCCCCGCAAAGCGGAAGTAAAAGTCGACGGGGGGACGGAGCTACGATAAGAGCCATTTAGATTCTGGCTGTCCTTTACGCGGTGCGGCCCAATCAATACCGAAGAGAGCGAGACTCATAAATAAAATATTGGCAAAAGGGCGAGATAGAGATAGAGAGAGAGAGAGAGAGAGAGAGAGAGAGAGAGCAGCGCTCCGTTCGCGGGATGTATAAATACAGAGACTTGTACTTCTTTCCTTCTTTCCTTCCTCCCCTTTTTCTTGGGATAAGAAGTCGGGAGGAGGGCCAAGGCCTATTTTCATTCTTAGCGAGGCGCCGCGCGGCTTGCGCTCGGCCCGTAATCGACTCACGATTCTTATTACCATAAACAATTCGCATAACCAGTGGTCGAATACGTTATGAGGATTCGGCTCGATAGTCTCTCGGCGTATATAATATGTAGTACCGAGGCGATGTCTGAGATTCTTTTTTGGCTTCGCTAACAATAAGTGAACTACTTTGTTTTGAGGAAAACTAAAAACAGGACGAATTCATTCGTTCATCTTTTAGTCAATTTCGTTTGTTGCACTTAAAACTGTATTCAAGGCCGTTTATTATTACTTTATTGAATGTATATTGAAATTTTTAAGACGTTCCAATATTTTATAAGCTGAAATCGTATACGGTAATGCATTTCCAGCTAAAGTCAGTTGATTATTTTCTCGATCGGTATATCGTATATAAAAATAGCTACGGTAAAATATCGATATTCATATAGCTTTCGGTTTCACAAAAGTCAGGATAAATAAAGTAACTTTGAATTCGTTCAAATCAACAGAAACACTGCGTTCACCTCTACAGAAAAAGAAAAATAATAAGCTGAGGAAAAAAAGAGAAAAAGAGAACGAAACAAACCACGCAGGTATCGGTCAGCAAAAAATCTATCCTCAAGTATCCCGCAACACGGTGTGTATATATATATATGTATAAAGCGAATAAAATGAGTGAAAGCGAGCAAGAGAGAGAGAGAGAGAGAGAGAGATCACTATATGCAGCGAAACCGGCATAAATTTTGAATGGAATATTGTAAATCCAACCGCCGCTGAACCGAGAAAGTATAGTTCGCGTAGCTCCGGGAATACTTTATATACAGCCTCGCCTTACGTCTTCCGCGCAATTCGCAAGAGCGCGAGCACGCGCACAAACAGAGAGATGCTCTCTGGATATACACCCATCCTGCACTGTATATGCACACAAGACGCGAGCTGGCGCGGGCGGACGGGGAGCCGCGATGGGAGGGAAATAAAAGCAAACTTTGTTTTTCCTTATACCTGCATGCTGCGGCCTCTCGATGTGCTCTCGAGGTGTGTATACGGTTTCTTCCTCTCTTTCTTGCACGCGCAAAACTATACCGAGGCGTTTTGCCGCGAGAGAATGCTAAAGCGGAAATGTCCCCCGCGCGTGTGCTGATTTAAGGCGCGAAATTTATGTAATGAGTCGACGAATCGCTATGAATTCGAATTCAAAGTTTCCGTTGATGAAAGTTATGTAACCTTTGCGGTGTTAATGACGATATAGCTTTCGTGTAGATGTTTACTTATTAGAGGTGGAGAATCGATCCATTCGACCAATAAAAAACACTTTTCAATTAAATGGCCATTTAATTGAAAAGTGCTTTTTGTTGTTCGAACGGAGCATTAATTTATCTTGAGATATTTTTTCACAATTTATTTCAAACCGAAATCACAAATATTTTACATAGATGGCCATTATTTACAGATATGGTTTATGTATATGTTTCAGTTACAATTTTTTACAAATGAGTCGAAGAACATAAGACACTAGTGGCAGAGTAATTGAATTTAAAGAGCTTTTTTATCATTATATCGTGTTGGGTATTGTATACAGGACATTGCCAGACTATGTGATCAGAATCTTGTAGAACATTGCCACAGTCACAGGATGGATCGCTCTTTACTTTAATTCGATTTAAAGAAGCATGTAAATTATAATGACCGGATCTACATTTGTTTATTGTGGTAATGATTTCTCGATTTAAATTTTTATTTTTAAACCATGATTTATTGCGCTTATATAACAATGAATACAAATTTATCTGCTTATTATTATTATTTAAATAATTTATTTCTACTTTAAAACATATACTATTATGCAATAACATTATAATTAAATAAACGCGGAAGTTTATTTTTCATTATTTCCTTGAAATTATCATTAACGAATAATTACTTTTTTTAACGAATATCTTTTTTGAACTTTTCTAATTCTTAAATTTTTTAAATTTACGATTTCTAAATGCATTGAAAAGAACTTTGAAGAATTAACAGGAACGCGAAATAAAATAGTAAAATTATTCAAATTTAAGGTAAATTGACCATTGATTGGATATGTTCCTTTATCTTGGTGGCTACTAAATATCCATAAATATCAAATAAGAGTTTGTCTTTTATTTACTAGGTATTGAAGATTTTGTGCTCAACACTTTATATCGATTAGTAGAAATTTTATTTAAATAAAAAGCATTTTAAATGACATACATGCATTCACGTCAATGCAATAGTAGCTCTTCAGCTTAATAATTATAGAATCGCGATTTCCGCATTAAGAATACTACAACATTTAAACGAGTCTCCAATTTAAAATATTCATAATATAATTTTATAGTATTCCAATAATGAATAAAATATTTAACCAATTCAAAAACATGGTGTCTAGTTCCTAATACGTGGAACAATATGCGTGATTCGTTACCTGCACTTTTTATATTTAACAACATCTTAAAAAGTGTACTTATTATATATCGAATATTTTCAACAATACAGTAGGACAACTGTCATTTTAAACTGTCCACTTTTTGGGAGAATTGCATTATTTCAAATATTAATAGCCTACACATTTTTAGACAATAATAAATTATTTATTTTTTATCCAATAAAATAATTATATAATATGCGGTTAAATTTACTAACGCCCATAATCGTCCAATTAGCGGTACATTTACCTTAATTGCGTCCTTTGAGTGAATATATTAAAGATTGTTCACCAAAATTTTGATTGATTATTATTCTAAACTTATTTAAAGACTTTTAATTGTTTTGCATTTATTTAATGGCTCCATCTAATACTTCGGTTGACGCTTGGACTACCTGAAGAAGATTAAAAGTAACCAAGGACGTGCCGAAAGGCTTTAGAAACTGATAGAAATTCTGGAACACTAAAAGCCCTTTCTTCAACTTTCAAACTTGCCTAATTCAAAATATCGATTACGGCATGTAAAACCACGTTAATTATTAAATCTTCTTAAGATGTTTCATAATTTTCCTTCTAGGAAGCTTTTAGGACTAATTAGTAAAGTTCGAAATATCGATTACAAAGACGCGATATGTACCTTTTGCTATTTAAATTGTTTTAATCCTTATATCTTGACGTTGTATTTTCTTTGTAAAAGTGGGAGAGTCTTCCGTAAATGGTATTATAATATTACAAGAGAAGTAATTGCTTTTGCGAGAGTTTTCGCAAAAGAATATCTTATATTTTATAAATGCTATAAATCTGCAAAAAAAAACTATTTTAGACATAATTCGTTCTAGAAAAAGCTTTTAAAGTTGTTTTTATCCTTATTTTTTTGCAGCGCGACATCGTGCAAGTCGCAAATCGAAGTTTTTGACGGGCTGCTGGATGAGAAAAGTTCGACAAACGCCAAGCTCATAGGCAAAATCTGTGGTCCAACGGCTGAATCCCAACATCAAAAGCAGATTTCATCCCTCGAGTAAGTACCAGTCTTGCCCTCAACTTTCTCACGTGTTTCAAATATTTTATCATACTTTTCTTGCATATTCCATAACTAAAATATTAAAGTTTTATTCTTAACCATACATTATCTCGTTCTTTTTACTCACAAATTCTCATAAAAATTTATCAAATTGTGTCATCGTGTCATGGTATCGAAATAATGAATTGATGATATACAAACACGATGTTTCTTGCGCACGTCATAAATTATAATTAAATGATCATTACTGACGCGCGAAATTTTACTTTATTAAGAATTATGAGTGGAAATTGATTTATTTGCACGCGGGACAATTATAGTAGACGTTTTCAGGAGCACTGCTCATACACATATTTTGCACATAATGTATATAATTGCATTATGGACATATTGTCTTTCAGTTGTAACACGCGTTGGATGCTGTCGACTATTCATTCTGACTGGATTAATTATAAATGTCATCCAATTTATTCGAATAAAATATAACAAGTGATTTATTTAAATTATTGCTCGCTGACGTTTCTTCATTATCCTATCTGAAGAATTAAATGCATATAAAATAATTATTATATGGAGCCCTATTCATTCTTATCTGCTTATTCAGATCAAACTTTTTAGTAAGCCATTAAATTATGTATAAATTAAAAAATAATCTATTACTTGTATGTGCTCTTTAAATACTGAAAAAATGAGATGATATATGGTTTACCTAAGGGTACCTGGAATTTACCTATTAGTTCTGTATATGCTTTAAAAAAAAGTTTAATATTCTTGATGTTTCGACAAACTCAACACGAATTATCTCAATTTTCACATACAATTTAAACGCTCGAGTTTTCGAACAAAAACATTTTAAGCTTGATTAAAAAATAAAAGACAAAAAACAACGTATTCGATAGTTTACTTCACCAGTATATAATAATGACTCTTTACAAAACAATATGAAACATTTTCATTTTAAATCCATATAACACCCGATACGTGTACGTCAGGTCAAGAACAATAACGGCAATACGAACATTTTTGCTAAAAAGCGCGAATTCGGAAATAAATCCCGGTTTCAACATTTTTACGTTAATCATCTTTGAATTATGCATAAAAAAAGCGGGAAAAGAGGGAGAGCGGTCGGGCATGCATCACTGCGGATGAATTTCGAATTTGAAATTCGCACCGAATCGAGCGCGGCGGCGGCGGTGGCAGCTGATAAAACATTTTACTCAGCTATCCATCAATAATTTAGCGCAGGGACGAGCGCTCCATTACAAAATTATTTTCGGATCTTCCCTCTCGTAAACCCGGCATTTAATAAAATATTCCCTCGCAATTCTCGACGGCAGAGGCGGCGGCAGTGTCGGTGGCGGCGGTGCGTGGGAGGTATTATCGTAACTCCCCGCGGGGAAATTAACAAAACGAAATCTGCACAAAAACGCGCGCGATCCGAAGGAAAACCCGCGCGTGCACCGGGGGTGCTTTTCCTTGATTAAAAATATATCGAAACAGTCGTATATACTTTTAAATATCGCGTACAAATTAATCGCTCCGCACCACTTCCGCGTGTCTGATATTGACGTCGGTATAGACTTTTCAGAGCTGTGTGCAAATAATTGATTTATACGTATTTATACATGCGCGTGCGTAATTGAAATTTTCCAGAAGCTACCGAATACCTATACAATCTTATATTTGCTGACGAAATTTCACATCTAATGATTTGTTTTATTATTGTGGCTTAACCCATTAACGATCAAGAATTTTCCGAATTTTCAACATTTTTTTCAAGGCTTTTTTTCTACTAAAAAAAAGGTTTGAAAAAATTTGAAAAACATCATATTCGACGTATTTTGAGCTGTTCTTTCGAATGGTGAGACTTATTTTTTGCTAAAACACTCTTGAAAAAAAAATGGCGTGTTTTAAAAACTAAATATGCTTTCACAGGATTATGTTTTCGTACATCCCATTGGATTCAAGAACACCCAAAAAATGTAAATAGTAAATAAAAAATCATTTTATTACAAAAATTGACTAACAAATAATGACCACGAATCATTTTAGACTTGTTTTATAAGAATGTCTTCTCTTCGGAAAAGAAAATCAAGTTAAAATCGGGTTAAATAAACATTGCAAATACTTAAAACTTATTTAGTACATAGCGATAACTTTTATTTCTTTTCTAAAACATTCAGTCCAACACTTATGTCAAGCCCCAAAAGCAATAAGAATTCGTACCCCATATAATGTACAATATCTCAATAAACAAAAGCGAAGGTTTTTCAGAACCCCAAACGACCAGTCCTAAATGCACCATAAATAAAACTATTTCAATCTAACCAAGACCCATTCGAGACATTCATAAAATCGTACACATCAAATTCGTGCCATAAACGTAAATCCAACAGCGAGCGCGCATCTGCATATTACAGACGCTTACACGCACACTTAGCATAAATTTGCATGAGGTAGGCGCCCGAAAGAACTCGCACCGCGCCGAGGCGATATTTTACCATGTGATAAAAAAAAAAAAGAAGAAAGAAAAGAAAATCGCTCTATATTCCACACATGCACACACATAGGAAATTAACAATCGAAGTCAGGAGAGGTTTAATGACGAGCTACTCGAACCCTCCTCCACTTCCTCCATCGCCGCGGAAAATCGCTCGGCTGATATTCCCCGTGGGAAAAACGGCGTTATGCCGGATTTCTCGCGCTGCGCCTTGATATATTCTCGACGTTTTATACATTACATAAGCGAGTGCGCTTCTACCCTGTTTCTTTATGTGTGTCTGTGAGTGTGTGTGTGTGGGTGTGTGTCTGTGCATGTATCGCGACAAACATCCTCCCTCGTGTTTCCGATCGCGAGTATTTCTGCTACTGCTGCTGCTGCTGCTCTACTGAGTTCTCCCCGCCTATATTCTCTCCTATCGACTGCATAAATGCATGCTCGATTCTGAATTTTTATCCCTGATCTCTCTCTCTCTCTCTTTCTCTTTCTCGTTTCTTCCGTGGCTCTCTCCGACCCAAGCCTTGCCCCCCTTTCACTTGTTTATTTTTCTTCCCTCCCTTTCTTGCCCATTTCCATTTTAGTCCGGGTTTCCCTTTGTTACGGTCCTTCTTTGCGCGCTAGATATATATATAAATATCGACGGAATGGAAGGAATCTCGCTGTACAGCGATAAGAGTAACTATTACAAAATTGCGTTCGCGGAAGAAAATGCTTATTAAATTCCAAGTAATGTTAGTTGGCATTCGCTAACGTGTAATTATATTTGTTTCAAGTGACTGTAATATTTGTTTGAATAATTCATTTATTTGCACTCGATAAATTTTTTCCGGGAACGCTATCTCAGGACCTATTTTAGTTTCTATAAGTATGATTGATCGAGTGATATTTTACGATCGAGTAAGTACTACATATGAAAAGTTATAATTCAAGTATTGGGTTTGAGATTATGTCTATGTTATCTTTCATGGGAATTGGTACACGAACCCTTAACATACAAAATACTTATAACCCATTACGAATTCCTTTAAATACAGTATATACGGCTGATAAATACGGTAAAGGATTTCAGTAGCAATAAGGAATGTTGCGTCATAATCATAAATCAATGATTTTCTGTAAATTCTGTGAATTTCATAGATCTAATTACTATTTCAAAATATTCCAGCACTTGCAGAGAATGTCAGAATAAGGGACAAGCAATAGATAACTAAAACTCATTGTTATAGCATTCTCTAAAATGATTTGGCAATTTATTTTTCCGAAGCCCAAAAAATCTACCAGCCTCGTAAATTATAACTTTATTCGTTGAGAACAAAAATTTAAAGAACCAAGCTCTGCTGTATACCAGTGTCGTAATATATAAACTTCGAATTTCGAAGCAATTCTCTGCTGCACCGCGGCCGTAAACATAATTCAACCTCGTTTACCAACACTTTTTCTAAAACGCGTCCATTTCGATCCATCCCCCAAAGGTCCATAACGCACTTACAGAAACGATTCTTGCACGCGGCTGGTGTCCCAATAAACCGCCGCGCAAATCCAGCAATTGCGTATAGCACACGCATAGCCGGCAGAGTTTAAATGAGCGCGCAGGGAGAGAGAGAGACAACGTATAACACACGCAACGGTCACTTTTAATCTATTTTAATTTTCTAACGTCGACCTGGCGGCTCGCGCAATTTATATACGCAGCCGCCGCGCGACTGGAATTCAGCTGCGTACGGCTGCAACTGCACATGTGTGTTTCGCCTCGTAAAAAATTCACATGCGAAATACAAACTCATACGTTATTCTCGCCCCGTTTTTGTCCTCGTTTTGATTCACTTATCTTTACTCTCTCTCTCTCTCTCTCTCCCTCTTCCTCTCTACGTTCCTCTGACGTATTTCTGAATTCTGGTCATTTATACGTGTGGGTTTAAAAGAATAAAAAGAAGACATTAATTACTGCGGTAGAGTTAAAAATATATCGCTGCGTTTCTCGAAACAAAGTGTGAGTGCCATAGAAATTCATGCCTTTAGCGGCCGTTTGACAAATTAGTTTGCTATGGTATATCAAATGCAGTGTTACATCATCATCGGCGCTATCACTTCTCCAACATTGCAATTAAAATGGTGACATATCGTTTTTTTTCATTATTTACTAAATACTAGTATGAGACAAGTATTGCGTAACTAAAAGATTTAAAAAAAAATTTTTTTCTCTACCCTTTGCAACAACTTATTGAGTTTATACTTATCGACTTTATTCTAATACTATATAATACTGAATATACTTGAGGTTCGGAAAAGGAATTTTGATCACGCTATAACAGATTTTTTCCTAGTACGTGAAAATAATTTCCAGTGATTACAATTCGATTTCATGGCTATAATTAGTAATTTATTCATATATACGTATCTCATATTCTAGAGTCCATGAAATCAAACTGCAAACTGAATCTGAACTTCATTCAAGAACCTTAGATACTCTCTTATACATTCACAATAAAAATGCAACCGAAAGAATAATACTCGTACCTGTAAACTTTAATAAAAGTTTAAAGGCAACGTACAAACCTTGCACTATCGTTTATAATATAAAAAGGCGTTAATTTAAAAAAGTTTAACGAGTTCAAGGGAAATATATGAAAAAATAAACGGATGTAAAAAAATTTGAAGTAGATACAGGACGAGTATAGAGAGATACTGATTCTCAATTAAGTGCTTATCAATTTCCCCTTCATGTAAAAGGGTTAAATAGTTTTGAAATTGAATGTATTTTTTTGTTGCTCTTACTTAGTATTCAAAAAGGATTTCTCGGACGCTATTTATCTAACGGGGGTAAACCGAAATTTAGCGTCCATACACATTTTGGAAAATTGTCCTTTTTTGCCATCTACTCGCGAGAGGTACTCAAAAAAGATTTTCATTCCATTCCGTTACGTTTTTTATTTCCTTGTCCGTATATAAACTCAACATTTCATCCAACCAGAATTATCATGTTTCGTTGGTCATAAAAAATAACGCAAAAAAAATTGAGGTGAAAAGCTGCTATAATTCAGCAAACGTCATGTACTATTTAAATATTTCGAGAAATTCGTAAGGTTAAGGCTGTAATTAAGAGCTGCAATTATTACAGCAAGGAGATCTTTATGAAAAATGATTAAAGTGGAAGATGTATAATCACGAAAGTTTTTAATTTCTATCAAAGGTAACTGGAACAACCAAAAAAGTTTGCACCTGAGAAAAAAAAGTTTTTCCGTAATATTATACTGGAATTTTTGGACTAGAATATTTTGCCTGGAAAAAGTAAATAAACAAAACTGAATTTGTTAAAAATATTTCATTTCAGAGAAGGGCTTTATTTTTAATGATGTGAAATTGGATTCTGGAAACGAATCGCATTCACTTATAATTTAGCTTTGCTCTCTATTCCCCCACATTTTCCAGGAGTCAAAATTTATTACATAATACTGAATATAAAAGAGAAAAGGAAATTTGTATTTCGTGCTTCCTCCTTCCAATGGATCATTATTATCGACTCTGCAATCAAAAATTTTCATTTTCAATAACAAACAAAAAAAATAAGACTCTGTCGCATTCGGTCTCAAGAAACTTTCCTCCGCATCTCTTCCAAAAACTTCGGGAAACAGACGTAAAATTATGAAATCCGGAGTACGTCTGAAGGCACCGCCCCGCAGACGCAATATAACCCAGACCCGTGTCCCCTCTCTCTCTCTCTCTCTCTGTCTTCTTCCGGCTTTCTTCGATCCACAGCAGCTCCTTCTCGCCCGCTCCATCCCTCTCGCAGCATCGTATTTCGAAGACTCGTTATATTCGGCCGTGTTTACAGAGGCAAAGTACACGCGGGCGATAAGGCCGTAGGATGCGGCCGACGCTGCCGCTGGATGCATGCATGCATGCGCGAAACTCGAAGCCCCGGGAGCACCGCATCCGCGGCAGAAGAGAGCCGGCGCACACGCAAGACTGGATGCTCGGAGAGAAAGGGAGATCTAGGGATCCCTAGGATCCGAAGGACGGGATGGGGAACGAGGAGGAGGAGGCCTGGCTCTGGGCCAATTGGGTCGGCTCGCTTGATCTTTCGGCCCAAAACTGCAAACAACCTTGCCCCCTTCCAATATCTATCTCGCTATAACTAGAGAGCCAGAGAGAGACAGAGTAGCATAGGTCTGAATTCATACTCGAAATGTGTCGCGTTGCGCTGGTTTTTAATTTTCGAATTGAAATGCCGTGGTGCGAAGTAGCTGTTGTGCAAAAGCCAATCTGTCGTTGCATCGCTGTTAAACTGACGGTAAAATATTTCAACGAATGAAAATTAATAATTGTTAAATAGACAGATTATTTCCAATATGTGCATTTGGCTTATGTAGAGCGTGGATCATAGGTACGTGTAACAAAACTCTTTTCGCAATATATACCTATATTTCAGTACCACAAATACTCACGTGTCCGAGTACGTGTCTAAATATCGCCAGATGAAATGCGTTCCGAAGCGATCCCTTTTATCTCAAAGCCACCATCGATCAAATTCGTATACACGCACTGGTAGATTGGCAGGGCTGAAGGTAAAAGAAAAGAAATCATCGTGCCTTTGTCGGTTAACGACGACAGTCTGCGGCGCAGCGAGAGAGCATCGTTTCGACCATCCGGCGCCGCTCTCAATTTCCATCTATCGCGGGATAGACCAACTTACGTTTGCTTATTCCGAGCGGTAGCGCAGCGTTCGACGGCCAATCGGATAATCGATATTCGCCGCTCACCTCCTGCCGCGGTAGGAAGCGAGAGAGAGAGAGAGAGAGAGAGAGAGAGATCGACAGCCACTGCGAATACCTGACGATAGCCTATATATACTAGCCCACCCCGCCTATACCCTATGGAAAAGATAAATACGAGCGCGGCCGCCCGCGAGAGCTGTATGTAATTACATTCCGCGAGAGAATAGGTGACGTCTCGAATTCCGCGAACGCAAGCGCTCCCCGTTGTAAAATTGCTGCGCACAACTGACAATCCGATCTTCGATTGAATTCGATTCTGTTCTATATATATATATATATGTCACGGGAAAAAGTGGCGCCGGATGTCTTTGTTTGCGGCGCGCAACCTGTGCTTTTCCAGACTCTGGCGCTTTGCGCTTCTGGTACCTGATGCGTATCTTATATTTAACACTTTTATGTCTCGTTTATTATTTAAATATAATGATATTTGTAGAACCAATTCAATTCGCGCTGCAAAATCTTTTATAAAACGTTGTATAAATTAAAATGCATTTATGAAATTCATACTAATTCTTTTAATACAATAATTATAATCGTTAATATTTTTTTTTCTTTTTAATAATGTCACATAAAATAGATTTAGAATAAAAGAATAGATTTTATAGAGTTAAAATGGAATTACTCCTAACACACTAATCTAGCGTTGACTCATTCAACTTGAATTAACTGTTCGCGATTGTTAATGCTCTCCCGGGGAAGGCTTTCACCCCGTTCCCCAATGAAATTACCAGCTAATTTCTTGTAAAAATACGCAATTAGCTTATTATGCGGATTGTCCTCCCCGTATCCTTCTATTTCCATTTTCCCGACACAAATCGAATTCTCGCGCGCGCGCTCCCGCTCTATAGCCTCGGAGAGCCGTCGAGTTCGAACGGGCCGGGCGAACTTTGCGGAAGTGCAAAATAAATACGAAGGAGATAATTAAATTCAGTGCGGTGGCTTTGATTGTACCGAAATTTCTGCATTACATTTCGATTAAACTTCAATGAACGCGCTCCTGATAATAGTAATGGAAATCTTTCCCGTTATGTATGTATAGTCGACAAACGGAAAGCTCAATACCCACGGAATGGATGCAATTATCGACGTTAACAGGATGATTTTTATTCAACTGCTATTTCATTTTCGCAGCGCTAAGATTGCTTTCCGTTGCGCAAATCTAATCTTTATTGCGTTTTAATTGTGATCATGAATTGAATATTTGTAAAAGGACAGGAAAAAAACATGGATTAAAGAAAAAGTATACAGCCTAGCAATGTTCAAGTATTTAAGACCATAATTATCTGCAATTTTTTAAAACTCTTTTTTCACTTTTAATGAACATTTTGCTGAAAAATAAAGATTTTCATTACACATATTCGATATGAAAGAGAAGTTTAGAAGGTATAAACATAAAAGTATTAAAAAATCTGATTAAATATAAGGTAGACAGTGGTAACCCCGGTCACTGTGTATCTCAATGTAATTTGACTGTTTTTTACTCTGGAAAAATAAATAAATAGTTAATAGAAATGAATAAATATTGATATTTCTGTCAGATACATTACTTCTAAGATCAAATCGCTGTTTGAAAAAATTTGTTACTATTGTATTGCAATGTTTCTTCAGTTGCTTATACATATAATAGACATAACAGAGAGAATTAATTATATTATAGTTGTAATAAAACTTTCGGTGATTGACTTTATACATATATGTAACTATCATATTATATCAATGAATGATAAATATTTAATCGCTTTGTTTTTGTATGTCTTATCAAATATGTATTCGCCTAAGGAAAGACATTTATATTCGATTTCAATAACCTATACTTTATTATATCAGCTAATAAAAAAATGATGGATTGTTTTATTATATTATTCATAAAAAATTTTATTAATTAATTTTAATTAATTAACGATTATACTGCCGGAGAATCAATATATTGACGCACCCCATGATCGACACTATGTGTATGATCAATTATTGATATAAGGTACCTTATATACCAGTTTTCTGAGGGCGATATGCTCTTCAAAATCCCGGCAGTCTAAAGGTTAATTATAAGAAATTTTACGTTATAATTATTAACTTTCTGGTACGTAAAGAAAACAAAAAATGTTCGTTGAGTGTTATAAGCTCCGATCCATGATTAAAATAACCGCAACATGCTAAAAAAATGTGATATTTTTAGTTAAATTAACTGAAAGTTTGGCATAAGATATAGTTTTCGTCGTTCTGATAAAAAGTTCCAATGGTCCCGTGGTCCGTAAATGACTAGCTTTCGAGTTACCAGGGGGTCAAACATCTGATTTTACATTGTACGGTATGTACGGTATGTACGGTATGTACGGTATATATATATATAAATTCTTTAACTTCTCAATCGGCCTATTGAAACTTTTAATCACGAAGTCATGATCCCCTAATAGCACGACACGTTTTTCAAAGGAATAAAGAACGTTTCAATTGAAACTTTCAAACGTTTGAAAAATAAGTTCGGGTACTTAATGTTTTAAAGACATTTTTAAAACATTTTTCGATCAACACTTGTTAAATCGTCCCTCTAAACTTTTTTAAATCTCTCTCACGAAGTAAGGATTTTCGTACAAATATTCATTTAAGTTTTGTTATTACGTCAATTCGCACCGGTGCTAACTTATTACGCTGGCTCTGACTTATAAATCAATCGTTTTAAAGGCAATATTTTTCCATTTTGGAGCGGCAGTGCATAATATTCAATTACAATTACATTTTTTCTTCTTTATATTCTTTATAATATGTTCATTAATAAAAATGTATGAATTACTTTTTCTTTTTATAAAAATATTGGAGAATTTAGTGTTGAAATCAGAGCTTTATTAAAAAGTTGAAAATCTTTTTAAGTTATTATTTCCATATAAGGACATTCTCATATTGAATAACATTTAATTTCACGGAATAAAATTTATTCACTTCTAAGACAAAAAATTTCTTTAAAAATAAAATCCAATATTAACTTTTCACACAATTTTTAATCGCATATGCTCATAATAATTTCGATCGGGGTTTGCTTGCACGACACACGAGGAAGACGAGCTATGGGAAAGCCGCACGTGCTTGTTCTGCGGGCTCGCGACCGGAAGCGGCAGGACCAAGCCGAAACGCGTCCGGAGTTGCCGACAACGCCTCGACGAAACATCCGGCCACGGTGTTCCGTCATTCCGCGAATCTCAAACTCGGCCCGCCAAATTACCAAGTCCTTTTGTAATTGTTTTTGATGATTTACAGTGGGGACAATAGATTATGGATTAAATTGTTTCCTCATAGCGAAAAAATTAGTATTTTTTCTGTACGCATCTGCGTATTTTGTTTTGTGATGGAAAATACATTTTTGTAATTTAGTTTATTTACGTTTTACATATGTTGTTATAAAAGATGCATTTAAAAGGTCTAGGTACTTATACATTTTGAGATAGCTTTCGATGTTCTTTTGATATTTACGAAAATATCGAGTTTTGGTATGTAATGAATTTCTCGAAATATTATTTTTGAATTTTTAACCAAAATATTATGACCAAAAACTTTTAAAAAAGCTACTTTCTGTTTAAAACGTGAATGTTACCAAAAAAAAATGTGAAATTGGGTATAGAAACATCCGTATTTAGAAAACGGCTTAACCGATTTTCATATCTTAAATTCCGTGTTACATACGCGTGCTTGTTTGTGAATACGTATGTATGTGTGGATTAGTGTGCCAATATATCTCAGAATGGCCGGTAGGGGAATGTGGAATTCATCTTATATATATATATAGGAAAGTAGGGGCCGGTGGACATTTCCACTATGTTGAAATAAGGTATAAAAATTAATTAATCTTGATGAAAATTCCTATATAATTCATATATATTATATTTGTAATACCTCTCACGATTGTTAGTTTTTTAGATAATTTAAATAATAATAAAAAAATTATTCACATTTTTATGATTTTTTTAATTTTTTTTTTAAACACTCATATCTTATGGACAGATTAATTGATTTTCAAATTTAATAATTTGAAACTTTTGTATTTTCTTATTCTCTTGAAACAAAAATTATTTACATTTCATTGTTATTTAATTGCTGGTATATAGTTTTAAAAACAGCGTAAAATACATACTATATGAAAACCTTTGTAACACGCTATTGAATATATAAAGTCTCCGTATAGCTGTAGGTCTATCTAAACTACGTCCATTCGAGTCGAAAGGTAAACTCACAGTGAGCTTTCAAGGCACCGCAAAGGGGGAAAGCCGACAACCATGTGGTAGCGCAGCTTAAAGACGACTCGTCTGTCCAGCGACGCAGATTTGCCATACACATATAATATATGTATTTTCATATCAATTATTTTAATTACATATAATTTGTATAAGTATTCATTCAAAATTATTTACTAGGTCTTGTGCTATTTTTAAAAATGTAATTTTTATAGGTTATTAATAAGATTAAGTTATTTATAGATTTTTATAAATATTATACAATACCTGTAATGGTCTTCGAAAATTTCGGAATTTTATGAATATTAATCGTATGCGAAATTGCCGATTACATGAAATGGCTAAATCAATCATTACGGAACACAACAGATTAATTGTGCAGGTTTATACCTTCCTCATCAGGCTTGATAAAAAATTTGAGTCAATGCGACATCGTTGACAGAAACAGACAAATTTCTGTTGCCAGCAACTAATCAAAATGTTTAACTGAATATTGAAAACTCTTTTCTCTTATAATGCTGATAATTTTTTATATAAATATATTAAAAATGCACACGGAAAAAATCTAGTGCAATAGGGAATAGCGGGGTAATGGTGATTATCTAAGCACAAAAAGCTCATTTTTTTTTATTCCATAACGAATTTTCGTGTATTTCCAAATGTATACTGCTAATTTGAAGTATGTATATACTTTAAGTATTTTATCATGAAATTAAAAATAACACAATTCTGAGCCTAAATCAAAAATTGTACGAGACCAAGAATGCAAAATTTTTTTAATCAAATTGCTATGGCTTTATTACACAAATTAAATTTCCATCTCCGCGAGCATGTCTAAATAGTATATTGCATTAGTGAAATTATTTCTTTAGTAATATTATAGAGTTTGAATCGAAGTTTTAATAGCCTTATGTGTTCTAAAGTAAAAGGAAGGGCCACAGGTATATAACGATGGAACAGGGATTTAGGGATTTCAAGTTATTGTTGAATTCAAATGGGAACTTGGATACTGCAATTGTGAACTTCAAATATATACAACGGTCTCAGAGTTACTTTCTATATACAAAAATAACCTAAAACCTTTAAAATATTACTAAAGTAATAACTCCATTAAAAATTTATACTATTTATTAAGCACGCTTGGTGATGATCATAACGCATGGGTAACTACTACTTCGGTTGACTGCAACTTTTCCCATAATTTCTTCAATAATAAAATCGTTTATTATTCTTATAATTCTTAAAGTACTGCATGACGCTATTTTTATTATAATCGTATATTTTTAGTTTTTCGCTATTAAAATAATTTTTATTTTCTTTTACAAAAACGTGAAGCAATTTAAGCAATTTTTTTGAATTGCAATTACAGAAAGTACTAATGATTCCACAATTTATGTTTTTTTTTATTTACTGTGTATTGAGCTTATTCGCACGGTTTACGGAGCATTAGTTTCTTTGTAAAAGAGGATGCTCAACAAATATAGGTAATTGCGCCCCTCATGGGAATCCTCTGTAACCTGAAAAATTGTATAAATTACACAATGAGATTTATTTTCTAGAAATAATCAGATGTCTAGATTACAGGGTAAGTGACATATACTTTGCAATTCGAAATTTAACACGGATAATAGATCTGTAGACTTACATGATCAGTAGATGAGTTTAAAGTGCAGACAGACATTGATGATTATAGATATATTACCCATGATAATTTTCGAAATTTAAGAAAGTAGACAGCTGATTTTTTTTGGAAAATATTTCCATGAAGTGCATAATAAAATTACCTATAACCGTGGGCATACTTACTCCTTTCGCTCCAGCATATACCAGTGATGGGACCACCGAGAAAATGATACATCGCGCATCACTTGTCCAGTATTGTAATATTCTCAGTAAATATTGGATTTTTTTACGGAAAGCTCTCCATTATATGCACAATAGTTTTGTGTGGTAAAAACTGTAAAAATTTCACGGCACTTCTTATAAAGACTTCTTTGTTTAAACCTTAAACGATGTTGTCTCAGAGGTCGTAAAAACGATTCTCCGTGTGATTTCAAAGAGTGTTAAAAATGATTTACAACACCTGATGAGATAGTCTAGACCCACTGCATAACAAGTAAATATAAAGATATATAGTCGATCATTGAATTCAGAGTGTGAATTTTCCATTTATTTTTTGAGTGTGATTCTCATTGTGCTGTTATCAAAGAGAATTAGAAATTGTTTATAACACCTCTTAAGACTTTCATATCTCTTTGACAATAGGACGATAAAAGTAGTTGATCAGATCAATCTAAACTAACATTAGATTTAAAATATGAATTTCACTTTTATGTTTTAAATAGTTGGAGATTCGAGTGTTGATTTATTTAAATAAAATTTACATATTAGCATACAAACACATATAAAAACCACTTTTATTTGATGCACGAGTTAGTATTTTATAAAAACTACTGTATCAAGTTTTAAATCCCTTTTGGATTTACCCTATGATGTTTAAAGTTGATATAGAAACTGTGCCACATATTTAGAAAACATCCAATAGCATAAAATAGTTTATTAGTATTGATTAACAAATGGAGCTATTCAATCACTTGTTTATATCCTACTTTTAATAAGCCAATTAAAGAGCGGATTTCTGTTTAAAATACGACTTGATACCAGTGTAGTATATTTTAAGATATACTGTATTTATATTAATACAATATAAATATTGATCTGGAAATATGATTTCTTTTATTGTGACATATCTATAAAGTGTGTGATAAAAGGCGAAAAGCTTAAAGGCATTGATACCGTTATTATTCAGTTTAATTATTACCAAAGCATTGCTAAGATATCCATATTTTTAGATTTCGGAAGCTGCTATAAGAATCATAAATTGTGGTTTGATGTTTTGCAAATTTATAATTAAATTTCAATAGTCTTTCAATACATTAACAAATTCTGTGCAACAATGGATATTGAGAAAACCAAGGTAGTTATTAATCCTATTTAAGATTGAACTTTCGTTATTTGTTAACAATGATGCAATTAAAAATATTCGAATAAAATAAGTATTACTCATTGCAGAAATTAAAGTATCCAAAGTCTATGATTTTCGTATACATTGCTGAATTTGGCTTCAGGTTCGCTGCACTTGCCTTAAGAAGTTAGTTCATGTTTTGTAAAACGAATTACCATTACTTATATAAAAAATTGCAACCTTTAAACTATTTTTAGCAATGTTAGCCGTTTACTTCGTAGAAGTCCTGCTTTATGACGAAAGAACGTCTACAGCTGTCCTTCATACCCATGTGATGCTGTGTTATTTATTTTCGTGTTTCGGTAGTATCATGTGTGATACACGCTTCGGAAATTTAAAAACTGCAGTTTGCGCTGCATCTCTAACAGCTTTCGGATTATTGATGTTCAGTACTGCTACAATCGAGCGGCTTCATCTACCTGTGAGGTACATTCAAAATATATTTTTATATTAATACACTGAATATGGTTTTGTTTTTATTAAACTGTCGCTATGGCCGCTGAAACATTTTCTTGATCGAAAAAAAAATGATGCTGTCAATTAAATATCAATTTAAACGAAACAGAATATTTCCAAAAGATAAATTTTCTCAAATCAAATAAATCTGTATGGAGTGAGAAACAGGTTCTCTTGTATTTTTTTTTTCACATGATGAGAATTTAATCACTGGGAATCGTTTTGTTTTAGAGAACTTTCAATGGTAGCTCTATTTTTAACATCGATTGGCACCGGCACTGTGATTCCTAGTATCACTGCTTTAGGGGCTGCACATTTCGTACTTCCACAGCAACAGGCTCATTTCTCATCCTATTTCACTTACATGTTATTTTGGGCAATGTCTGGTCAAGTCGCCGCATCATTTATTACACCGATACTTAGAAAAGATGTCACTTGTTTCGATCAAAATTCGTGTTATCCTCTAGCATTTCTATGCCCAGCTGTAATTGGTTTTATAGCAGCAGGTAATTAATTATTATAGAAAAACTCTTGGAACTTCTATACAATGGGGTTGATTATAACTATTTCTTACTTTTTATATAGGACTGTTAATAATAGATGCAAAATGCCATAAGCCTATAAAATCAAGTAATGCAGTACTCAAAGTCATTCGCTGCATTATCGTAAGTTTTTTAATACTAGACGCCGCAGCGTCGTCTGATTTATAACTTAATAAACACTTAAAATATATGTTTTTTAATACTGTAATGCTATATAGTCAGTTACTTGTAAATTTATGTGAGTAATTGAGCATGACAAATTTAAAGGTTACCGGGTTTTTAGCCAGTTTGTAAGAGATTCTTAATGGTTTTCTCCTATACTGAAATGGCCAAAAATTAGATTCTTCGTCAGTGGAACTCGTAAATTTTCTACCAATAGCCTGAATCTTGTTTTTTCGAGCAGTAGTTATTGCACTCTAAAAGCAGTAAACTAGATACTTTTTTGCATTTGCAGTTATTAATGTAGTGAACTGATCTGTCAAATTTTTCCTTTTTTATTATAATTTAGAAATATGCTTTATTTATTGATTGATATACGTTCACTTTATTTCCCTAACTTATGTTCTACTACAACAAATATATTAATTTTTCTTTATCATTTCTCCTATAAAACCCCGTATATAAGAACAAATTTTGAATTTAATTTTCTCAAACACTATGCGGTCAATCCTATGGAATCCTCATTATTTCTTATTTTACATGATATATTGCAATTTGTTAATACATAAATTGCAATTATTTAAAGATTTTTTAATATGAAAAATACAATTTTAATAAAACATATTTCCATGCAGTATGCGGTACGTGAGAAAATCAAGTCGAAAGAAAATCGCGAGCACTGGTTGGATTATGCCGATACGAAATTCGATTCCCAGTTGATCGAAAATGTTAAGAACATGTTTAAAATAGGTAAGCTCTTAATCCCGTTCTGCGCTTATTATGCACTCGGCACTCAAACATATTCAAGCTGGGTTTTCCAAGCTATGCGCATGAACGGTGAGATTCCGGGTTACGTGCTAAAACCAGATCAAATCCAGATTTTTGAACCGGTGATCTTCGTGATTTTATGCCCGATTTTTCACAAACTTATCTTTCCTTTGTTAAATAAGTACACTATGTTCAATACAATACTAAAACAGCTGACTTTGGGAGGACTGATAGGAGCTTTGGCCTTCATTATTTCTGGAATTCTGGAATTAAAGCTGGAGGTAAAATGCTAAGAATAATTAGTTCAAAACCGGTGCTATTCTACAAAAATTAATCATCGGAATCGATTAAAAACAGAAGTTCAATTTTGTTTTCTGTCTTATAGATTACTACTTCGAACTAAGTTTACTCTTAGACCTCATATATTATACATTATAACTTTGGTAAATATTATAATTTTAATAAACATAATTTTGTAAATTGAGAAAATGTAGAATACACTGTATTTACATTTACATGATATCTTAGTTGCAATCACCAAAAGCCCTTATGGTGCTTATTAAATATTTTGACTAAGCAAAATTTGACTAAGTGTTCAGTTTGAAGAGGGCGTAGACAAAATAATTTTATGTTCTTTACCTGAGCTTATTCAACTCCTCAAACCAATTAATCAACATTATATGAACAATAGTCAAAATACGTCTATAAAAAAAATATAAAATAAAATTTTTATTTTAAATCAGTTCCAATGATAATTTAGTTTTTTAATAACAACGAGTTTGGTGTAATTATTGCCATTCAATTTTTCATGCTATTATACGTTTTTTTTTAATTAGTCTACTCAGGCTAAACTACCAGAAAATGGATTGGCTCAAATAAGATTTTTTAATACACTCAATTGCAATGTGACGATGACAGTGGATAATCAAATATTCGTGTTACAACCTTGGGATATGTGGCAAAATATTAGTGTACCAGCCCATGGAAAAATATCATTGAATTATGAAACTGATTTGAAAAAGTGCGATTTTGTAAATTTATCTCACACACTCATTGCAGGTATGCGACATGGAAATTATTAAATTTTTTACAAAATCCGTATATAAAGTGTCGCTCATATTGCATTTAAGGACAAATAACGGCTGATGAAATGAAAGCTACTTCATGGGCTGTCACCGAAAAGGGTTTATCGTATAAATACGCAGATCGTGTCGACAAATCAAAATCAGGCACTCCGCTACTTCGCGCATTAGTTTATGTGGACGAATCATTTACATCGTCTGATGCAGCGCTGCGACTAGAAAATAATGGAAAGATTTACAAAAATATCATTATACCTAAATCTATTCGGGAAACCGATTTAATAAAAGTAGACCACGGGTATTATGATATTTTTCTAGGTAATGTATTGGTGGAAAATAACGTACCTATAATGCAAGGTGGCGTTTATACAGTAGTTGGAAGTTTATCAAATTCAAATCGAACAACGGGAGTGCACACGGTGACAGTAACAGAACCCAATTCGGTGCATATGTTTTGGTTGATACCACAACTTGTCACACTCTCTTCTGCCGATGTCATGGTTAACGTAAAAGGACCTGAATTCATTTATGCCGAGGGACCACAGAACATAAAAACATCGACATATGGGTTTTGGCTCTTGTACCGCAGCTTGGGTGGCCTGATCATAATCATAGTCACAAAAGCTAACTTCTTTCAACGAAAAGTATGGTTAATGACGAATATAACAATTGTATTATGATTTCTGTATAATAAATATAATTTTCATTTATAGATATTTGACATCCTGCTATTTACTGTTATCATGATTACCAGCATGCTAATCTTTACATTTTTGACAAAGTCTTACACGAAGGTGACAGTTTCTGGAGACAATAGCCAGCGGAAGATAAAGTTGACAAAACAAGATCTGAATAATGAGGAAACTTTTACATAAGTCAAAGATTTTCTTGTGAAAATATGTATATAGGGTAGAGTGGGGTAATTATCTAAGTAGGAAAGACTCATGTATTTATAACATAATAAATTTTCATATATCTTAAAAATGTGTATGTAGTACAATCAATTTATATTCATTATAAAATTTTCAGATAAAGTATGCAGATGAAATAAAGACTCATTATTTTCACCCCTGCGTGTACTATTTTAAATTATGAATTATTAACTTACATAACAATAAATACAAATTCAAAGAGAAACTGAAAGATTAACTACTCTTTCTAGTTATTAAATCTCTTTCTGATTATCAATGATAAAATATAAAATATAACGTATTAGTGTTTTACTATAACAATATGAAATTTGCAATTTCAACTAAATGCAAGCAAAATGATAAGTCCAGATGATGTTACAGATAAGTAATTAATGATAAAAACGGGAAAATGTTATATTTCTTGAAAATTATGTTTCTTATGATTTAACGCAGTAAACTAGCGTTCTAGCGTCAGCAGAAAAATTTTCTTGTTTATTTTGATTGTTTAAACAATAATTTCTAGTGTATTGACATCATCTGGTAGGAAAAGGATACTTGCCTATTTTATACCTTTTGAATTTTATACAATTTATATTTAATGTCAATAAGGCTAAATAATGAATAAGTATATATACACTTATGAATACAGAAAATCAGCTGCTACATAAACTTAAACAGAAATCTAAACGGCATTAAATTTTAAAGATTTATATTTAAAATATGTTAACTCTATTGATACACATTCAAAATCATATTACATATATAAGTATTGGAACAAATAGTAAAGTTTAAAAAAATTAAGTGCCAATGAATTGGCACCGCTTTTGGTTTACGAACAAAAGATCCGGTTTGCGGGTCCTGAATTCCCATGATACTGTCAGAAAACACTGTTTGTGCAAAATAATGTGATCCATACATATCTCAGTGTTTTTCAAATGGGCCATATTCTTGAAGATATTCTCTAAATTATATTGATTTTATACATTACAGCATTAAAATGTCGGAGATAAGAATCAGGTTCCGTACTGAGTCCAAACGAATTATTTTTAGGGGAAAAAAAAGAAAGTTATAAAACATACGTATCGGGCAGCCATCTCCGAGATATGATCTGATCGACATACTTACCCAATACTAAAGTTTATCAAACAAGATGACGAAAATACCATTCATTTATGTACATTCAGTGTGTAATATAACAACTAAATAAACTCTGATAGTCTTCGCAATCTACTTTATTATTATTAATGCATCTACGCTTCGATCATGTAACAGAATTTCTTTTGATGATTCTTTTCAAGATACGATACTTTTTTCAACAACATAATTAATTAATTATACTTTGTCAAAAACTTAAGAATATATTTAAGTTACTAGTCAGTTTGGTTCACTACATCTTGACTGTAAATTTTCTGTGAAAATTGCGAGTATAATATGTACCCTTGGTTAGAGTGGAAGGGAGAACTAACAAGGGTGTGTATAACAATGTGATAAGATAATCGCAATTTTAATTTTTAAAGTCTATCTATTATTCCTTTTTGGACTGGATGCAATTTTTTTATGCAGAACATCCTCTTTGTATTATTTCAGATAAAAAGATTTTCTTTTTAATTTACCTGTACATTTAGAATTTTTTGTATTATCAAATTCAATAATGATTCCTTTTGCTTCCTCCAAATAGAAGATTTTTGATGCTAAAAAAAAACAAGTTTTTAGTTAACATATTATAAACAAATATTTGGTTTAGCAATGGGTTTAAATCACCTATTAATCCATTATTAGCAGTTATAACTATGGACTGATGAAGAATACGTTCGTAGATGATGATTATATATATTTGATGGTGGTAAAATGATCCAATCGAACAAATAAAACACTTTTCAATTAATTGGCCGACGTTTCGGACGTTTATTTTTAATACGTTCCTCTTCAGGGTTATGAACACAACTGCACAAATAGTTTTTATTAGAAATGTACAACAAACAGAAGCATATATAAATAATTATTTTTATAAACTTACCCTAAAAGTATTATTTTCTGACCTTCACAAACATGAGCACCATGTCTTTGTTATTTTAACTATTCAAGCTATCTGTAATATTTTCAAAAAAATTTTATGAGTAAAAGGAAATTAGGTGTGCGTGTCAAAGAACACAAAAAGACGTTGAAAATGAGAGATCGGCATTAGCGACACATGTATTCGATACTGAATACTCGATTAATTTTGACAATGTAAGTATACTTGATAGAGAAAATCATTGGAAAAAACGTGGATTGTCTGAAATGCTAAACATGTGATCTTACGATAGTACCCTTAATCGTGTCCAAGACACACAATATTTAAAAAAAACCCAGAAAGACATTATAAAACTAGTAAGGGAATTCTTTTAGTAATGGTGCTACATGCATATATATTTTTATTTAACTTTTTTATATTATTTATATTGTTTTTATATTGTATGATCCTCAAACACAAGTGTTTTATAACATTGGCTATGGTAACCACTTAGATAATACTTTGCACTAATTTGGATTGATTTGACGGGCCGTTGAAATTATTAATTGTCTATAACATTATAGGTTTTGATTAAAGGGATTTTTTTAATAAAATTTTTTTAACTTCTTAATTTAGCGACGTAGCGCGAAAATTTAATACACAAGTACATCTCTGTGTACAAACTCTCACACACATTTCTGGCTCCGCAGTTCTCATTTATAACATTGATCAGTACAAGCCGCCGACTTTTCCCACTCTTAACCGCTTTAGTTTTATACCCCCACTTTTCTGTTCGCACATCGAATTTTGAATTTGAATATTCATAGCCATAAAAATAATATAAATATGATGTTTGATACAAAAAACTTACACCGAGCCTATAAAGAAATAATAGATAGACTTTAGAAATTATAATTGCATATTATCCATGTATTAATTAATTAATTATATTGTTAAAAAATAGTTTAGAGCCTTCAGAAGAATCATCAGACAGAATTCTGTTAAATGATCGAAGTAAACGATCGAGTTTTTTTTATTTTTAAAATATAAAATTCTTTCAGAAACATATGTGCAAAATGCGGTCTTTACGAAAAGCTATTTATTGAGTATTTTATTACATAAAATAGTTGACTCGTAGGCAATGTCGCCATCCTTCAAAGTTGCCTCGCTCGGGTGACAAGCTGTACTCGTTCACGAATCCCTTTTTTCGCGCACTCGTATCGTAATATCAGTAAGCAAGTGGCTATATTTTTGGTAAAAATTTTATGACAAAATTGTTACGGGCCTGCGTATTTTTGTTTCAAATAAAATAGTTACGTTTTATAAAAAAAAGTAATCGTTTCAACGACTGTGCTTGTATCCTCGGTTACCATATCTGAATTATCGATGTTCGTGACTGGATCACATTGGTTTAATTTATTTCTAATTCTTATTACTTTTGCTTTGAATATTTTTCCTTTTAAGTATGGGCAAATTTTGTTAATCATATTAATAATTTCTGAAACATTGCTGGAAATTTTCTGTACCTCATCAAGTATATTTGAATTCTTATACCTTAGTTTAATAAATTCCGTGAAACGTATGTAAACAATTAGGGATTTATTCAAAAGGTCTTTAAAATTACATCGCAGAGGCTGAGTGCTTCATCAAGTGCCGCGAGTTTACCCCGTACGTTTTCTTGAGACACTTCAATTTTCCGTTTTTTCTTCTTATTTGTGGCCTTGTTGACTGGTACAGCAGTGGAAGTTGGCTTGGGCATGTCAGTGGTAGAAACATTATGGGTTTTTTGAAGAAGGTCCAGTATGTATACGTCCTCAAAATTCTTCTGTAGTGTTTCAGTCAATAAACTTTCTTCCTCCTCTTTGATATAAAATTGGCGTCGGAAAGATTGAATATCTTCGCTCTTCCAAGTTTTAAGAGGCTGTCGCGTGTACTACTGATGTGCGAAATGGTGTTTATACTTTTATCTTTTAAAGTGTTACTGCTGATCGCGTATTGCAACTATTCCTTACGCAACGCTTAACCGACGCATGCGCCACATGCGCCTATCGCTTCAAGTTTATAATTTGAGTTTTTAACGATTTTTTAGCGAAAATTTACTCTAAAAAATAGCTTAAAGTTTTATTAAAAATCCTATTAATTATTAGTGAATAGACTAATTTCGCTCGCGAAATTTCTAACAGGGATGCAGCGTGCTCTTAAGTGATTAGAAAACTGGGTCCGTGACGGTATTTAGATAGTCACATTTGACTTCTATCATGTGCAAAAGAAATCATATTTCGTTTTAGGGGATTATCAATCTTTGCAATAATAGTAATATCAATAAGTATCGGTTTTGCAGTAGCAAGCATGAGTTTATATTGCCACAGCAGAAACGTTGGTTGACAGTTTTTTCTACTTATGCTGTATTCAGCATAATGATTGGTCACATGGCTTCAGCTATTACTACTACCACTTTAAGGAAAGAAGTCCAATGTTTCGGTCAAAATACATGCTACTCCCTAGTCTTTATTATTCCTTGCCTAGTCGTGGGTCTTAGTGTAGGTAAGTCATGAATATGATATACAATCTCACGTTATCATCTCGCATTATAAATTAGACTAAAATAATTGTTTATAATTTCCTTTAGTATTATTAATATTAGGCATAAGACTCTTTAAGATAACAAAGCCGAACGGTAAAGCTGTAGGCAGTGCCGTTAGATGTATAGGAGTAAGTATCTTTTGCACAACTTACTTTAGTTCTAAAATAAATCATCTTCTTTCTTCCCACGAAGTATGCTATCCGTCAAAAAATCAAGTCAAAAAGTAAACGCGAATACGGGCTTGATTACGGCGACAACAAGTTCGATCCGCAGATTATTACGGATGTCAAAAATGTCATTGAAATCGCTACAGTTTTACTTCCATATATTATTTTTGCTGCACTTTTCAATCAAGAAAACTCTAGCTGGGTATTTCAAGCGGCGCGAATGGACGGCGATATCGGGGGCTACGTATTGAAACAAGATCAAATGCATATTATTTCTGCCGCATGGGTCGTCTGTTCCTGTCCGATCTTCCATAAGTGTATCTTTCCAATGCTACATAAATATACGATGTTCAATACCCAACTGAAGCAGTTGTTGTTGGGAGGTATATTGTCAGTTATAGCGTTTCTTGTATCTGGTATAGTAGAGTTGAACCTGGAGGTAAATACAAAATTTTACTAAAATAAAAAGTACAATTGAAATATGCAGTACTGACAATAGTTGTTTATTACAACGTCATTTTATCTAGCCAACTTATGCTAAAATACCGTCACATGGATTAGCCCAAATACGAATTTATAACACACTGAATTGTAATATCTTAATGGAAATCGAAAATCAAAAATTTAATTTACAAGCTCTAAAAATGTGGGAAAATATTAGTATACCAACCGATGAAAAAATATTACTGAAATACAAGGCTGACCTACATGATTGTCACTCCTTCTTTACAGATGTCCCCAAAATGCTTGACTCAGGCAAATGATTTATCAATGCAAGCGAATTCATACTTTGTTTAATTCACAATTATTTTCCGATATCAAGTTATAATCACTGAATTTCAGGATATTTGACAGCAAAAGAGAATGAAGCTCGCTCATGGGCTGTCACCAAACAAGGCTTGTCTTACAAATTCATCAACAGTATTGATAAATCAAAATCTGGAACTCCATTAGTCCGTGCATTGGTTTATATTGATAACACGGACGATAGTCAAGCTCCACTGTCGGGTATGAAACTGCAATTGAAAATCAAAAATACTCTTGTGCAAAGTATTGAAATCACGAAGAATTTTAAGAAATCGAATCTAATACCCATAAATTCTGGAAATTATGATTTACACATAAACAATAATTTAGTGAAGTCAGATGTTACCTTAAAGCAAGGAGGTGTTTATACAGTACTTGGCCATAGTACAAATTCCAATCGAAGTACTGTCTTGAATGTGGTAACAGTTACTGAACCCAATTCAATTTTTATTCTTTGGATAATACCACAATATCTGATAATGAACATCAGCGACATTATTTTTCAAATAATAGGAAAGGATTTCATATTTTCACAGTCGCCCAGTAATCTAAAGACAATTATGTTTGGTACTTGGCATCTTTATAATAGTGCTGGCAACCTCATTATCATCATAATTTCTAAAGCTAATTTTTTTCACCGAATGTAAATACTTTTTTATAATATATAATCGTCGTTTTAATACCATTATATAATTAGATCCACAATAAAAACGATATCGCAGGAGAAAGAAAATCGACCCTCACATATAATGAAATTTTTTTATTATATTTTAATAGAATTGATTTTTACTTGATCATATTCAATGGATTGACAGTATCTGGTACTTGATATCCAATAAGTCTTGAAATACAATTTTTTTTAATAATTTTATTGACCTTTTGTCGGGAGGAGAGAGGCATTACCAAATAGTATTGTAACTCATTTGCTGATGATTTATATTTGATTTTTGACTGCCAAGTCTATATTTTGAATACAATGTAATTTAGGCATACTGAAATTCTCAATAAAATTTAACAACGAATCTTTTTTTTAAATATACTAAATTTTGTTTGTGACCATATTATCTATTATGAATAAATTGCTTGTTAAATATTGGTGCTGTAACAAACGTGTAAAAATTTATTTTCAGGTATTTGATATAATGCTGTTTACTGGTTTAATGACTATAGCTATGGCGATATTTGCTTTTTTAATTAAACGATACAAGCATAGTTCGAGTGATAACAACGAACAACAGGATTTGGACCGAAATAAACAGACTGGAACACATAAAAAACGTATAGATAATAACGAACATATTTCTTAAAAAGGACAAAATATTAAGACAGATTTTTTGTAAAAACAACAATTCCATAAATATTTATATTTCAATAATTATTTAACTAGCATTGTTTCTTTTTACTTTGTTCAACAATGTTTGATTTCTATAATATGTTGAAATAATTGTCAGCAAAAATGTAAGTAGGTGAAGTTTAAAATATAATTAATTTATTTAAACAATCATTGTCACATTCTTACGATATATCCTATTGATCTACCTAATCTCGACTTATCTTAACAAACAAACGGTCGGGATGCTTCGAATTTAATTTCAATATGGTTAATCGTCGTCGCTACTGGCAGAGGCAGCCATCATTTGCTTATAAGAAAGTCAGAAATAAGTCGCCACGAAGAATCGCGCACGGGACAATCGCTGGCAACTCGTGCTCTCCTCGATCGCGCTTCAACTTCTACTGTTCACGGAGACAATGCTCGCGCCGCTGCGTTCGCAATGTCAGCTCTCCCCAACTCAGTGGCAGCGCTTTCCATCGTCTCCTTATCCCGCTTTGTTTCATATCCTTATTTTCGAGTATTTTAGAGATGCAACACGCTTGGTCGACATCGTCCCCTTACACTCAGGCGATGTCCTCGCGGAGAATGCGTATAGGCTGTGGTGAACGGTGTAGCGAGGTTGCATCAACAATTGTGGGTTGTTTTCCACTTTCGCACAACATTCAAAAATCGTTTTGATTATACAATATTATTTGCCCTTATTGGGCCTTGCACCACGATTTCCTTTCTTGAAGAATTGACGCCAAATCCTCTTTATATTTCGTGTCTCGTTCTTGCGGATACGGTGGCTCCGTAACGTTGGGGCTCGGTGCCGAGAGCGAATCAACGTCCGAAGTCAATGAACGTTTACTCCCAGTCTGATAACCGCCGCGCTCTCACCGACACTAAGGACTGAACTATTCGCGCACGCGAAATCACGTGAGTATCGTCTCTTAATTCTAGTAGCATGAGCTACATGGGCCCTTACAATGTATAGTAGCGTAAAATATTAGCTTGTTAACTTCTGGTGCTGTATCTTTTTATGAATCGACTCGTTATTTTATTATTTGAAAAAAGGTCAAGAATTTTTATTATCTTTTTCCAGATTCTTGATAGATTTTATAACAATTTGAAAAAAGTGTGCCCATAACCTGTAACCCTTTAGAATTTTTCGATTTTAGGTGTTAAGAGCTAAGGTACTCATATACCATAGTACTTTAAATATTAAATATTAAATATTAAATATATTATTAACCAATTTCATTAGAAAACTTATCTTTATGCTATAATTTCATTTTATTCTACTCTATACTTTACTTCTTCGTGTGACTGTTGTAATGATTTAATAATAAAGGTGATTCACTGTAAGGATTAGTAGCATAAACACTTGCTGTCCATCATATCTTGCAACTTTATTTTCTTCTTCTGTAAAGGTTTGCTTTACTTATCATACACAGTTAGTCTCTGTAATTTATAAGCTGTGGCTGATTAAAATGAAATCTTATACATTGTTCAACATTAGAACAGTAGCTTATGTGAAAGATTGTAGGTGCTCTCTTCTCCAGAGATGAAATTTATTATTATACTATCGCTAACCAATTCCGAAAAATGTAAGTGCACTGTGAATATTATTGTTGGACTTTAACAATATACAAGTAATACAAATTTATTTTCTAACGAATGTAAAAAAATCTAAGTGACTTTATAATCTATTAATACTAAGTGATGTATAATTTACATATAAATAGTAGCAATACGTGAATACTTATCATTTAATAGAATCAAACAAATAATGGTAAGTATCAACTTTTTTATAACTCTCAAATAGCTTCTGGTATTTTATTAGTTTATTTGAAAATTTGAAATCAGAATTCTAAAAAATTTGGCATAGTATCATGTGCAACCCTGATTTGAGAATCATCATTAAGTACAAGAGATTTCGAATTTGATACCAAAATGGATTTAAATGACTTCCAGGTAATTTTTTTATTAGATGTTAGCCTAAAGTTTTACTTTGAACACTTTTTATAAAGAAACTAAACACTTTCATATCATTATTGTGACACACAATAATATTTATCTATTTACCATACTCATTTTAGAAACTGAAATATCCTGTATCAATGTATTACTTGTTTGCCTCTGAATTCGGTTACAAGTTTTCCTCAGCATGCATTCACGGTACGTTATTTTTCTATACAATCACATAGTTGCAATGTAAGAAACTTTACAATCTCTTAATTACTTTCAGCTTTATTGGTATTATATTTTGTCGATACACTGCAGTATGATGAAAGAACGTCTACAGCCTTATTTCACACATTTTCTTTTCTTCTATCCGTATTCTCATTTTTCGGTGGACTCATAGCTGATTCCCATCTTGGAAAGCTAAAAACTCTAGTTTTTTCTATTACATTAATAACACTTGGATCTGGGTTTTTATCTGCTGCAGCTACTCCACCAATTCACCTGCCTAAAAGGTAGGCTGATAAATAAAAACATATTATGAATCTTATAATTAATAACTGGACAGCATAACTGTAGAAAACTTCATGATTTGTTACAGAGAAATTTCTGTTGTTGCTATCATTGCGATAGCAATAGGCATTGGTATAATGTCTCCCACTATGACGACATTAGCAGCTGATCAGTTTATATTGCCACATCAGAGCGCCTACTTATCCGCTTTCTTTATTTATTTTCTATTCGTTTCAAGATTTGGTCAAATCTGTGCATCTTTTTTTACGCCCCTACTGAGAAAAGAGGTACACTGTTTTAATCAAAATACTTGCTACCCTCTAGCTTTCATTGTCCCTACAATTTCAATGGTTATAGTTACAGGTAATTAATTTATAAAGTGTACATAATACAATTATATTTATACGTATATGCAGTGTACGCGGTATATGATTTAACGTTTTGAAAAATTTTGTTCAGTCTTAATTAAAATGGGCTCAAAGAAGTATAGAATAACCAAACCAAACTCGGACGTTGTGAGCAACATCAGTCAATGTGTCATAGTACGTTTCAAGTTTGATACTTTTCCAAATATTTTTGAGATGGTTCTTCGCGAAATCAAATTGTTGGATATTATTATGAAAAAATATATTTATTCTTTAAATTTCGAACAAAATAATAGAATTTTTTCCAGTCCCAGCTACGTACATGCTAATATTACGTAAAAATTGTTATTTTGATATTAATGTTAAATAAAAATATCCTAGGATTTCTAAATAAATGTCATCATTTATCCAAATCGGGTAACTCAGTTCATTAGGAAGTCCGTGAAGAACCACATTCAGGGGGTTCATCAGATAAGTATAGGAAGTCAAAACAAAGTTGCAGCAGACTTTCTATTGACTAGCTTAGTTAAAATTTTGGATTAGCGTTATTTTATCAGATCATTATATAGTTACATATTATATGTATTAATTTCAAACAACTGTAAAATTTATTTTATTAATATCGCATTAGTAAGGGTACTAAACAACTTAAAAATTTAACATGTTATTTAATATATAATAATAAACTTATATTTATAATTTCATAAAAATTCGTTCGTTAATTCCAAACCTGATGAACCTCCATAAATCATAACACTTCAATAAAATTAGATATTGAATAAGTAAAATGATAACTATTCGAGTTATTTTTGTTTAGTATGCAATACGTCAAAAATTCAAGTCAAAACGTAAACGTGATCATTGGCTCGATCACGCCGACAAGAAGTTCGACCTACAAACGATCAGAAACGTCAAAACTATGTTTCAAGTTGGCAAACTGTTACTTCCATTTTGCGTCTTTGCTGCCCTCTGCTACCAAGAATATTCAACCTGGATCTTTCAAGCAGCGCGAATGAACGGTGACATAGGAAATTATGCACTAAAACCGGACCAACTGCAAATTATGGCTCCAATAATGTTTGTCATTTGCTGTCCGATCTTCCATAAATTTATATTTCCCGCGTTGAATAAATATACTTTCATGCATAATCCATTGAGGCAGCTGTCGTTGGGCGGAATAACAGCAGGTGTAGCATTTTTCCTATCAGCTGTAATAGAATTAAATATCGAGGTTCGTAATAACGAAGATAAACCTTTTAAATATTTAATAGTTTGAACAATTATTTCAATAAATTATTCTCTTTGATATTTCAAACATTGAGTATTTTAATCTTTAAAAGGATACTTCAATTGTTAATACCCATATTTTTTATGCTAGTCTACTTATGCAAGAACACCAATAAACGGATTGACTCAAATAAGATTTTTTAATACACTCGATTGCAATATATCCATGGCAGTTAAAGATGAAAATTTTGTATTACATGGTTTAAGTATGTGGCAAAATATTAATATACCAGCAGAGGGAAAAGTATTACTAAAATATGAAGCCAATTTTAATGACTGTAATTTTGTAGCTCCATCGCGCACATCAAGTTGGTACTCAGGTATGCAATAAAACAATTCAATATTTAATTTCTACCTTTTCAAGAACACATTTTGCCGATTTCGGTATTTAACGAAATATATCAAAATAGAGTTGAACATTTTAAAACTTTTCTGTTAGCACCTCGATAATGATGTGAACATAACTTCATTTCAGTTTCATATAATTCCATTCATGATTCACAGAGATTTTTGTAAATTATAGATGGAATTTTTCGAAACTGAGTTCACATTATACATTTACATCAATACCAATGAATTAAATAATATTCATGGGAATTGTTGAGTCATAATCACTGCACATTTGGTATCATTGTACATTATATAATTTATTAAACATTCTTAGTTAGAAATAACGTAACAAAAGTGAAATCTGATTGTTAAATTATATTCTGTGAAATTCGCTCAATCTCCAGGAATCCTAGTAGCACGAGAAAATGAAGCTACTTCGTGGGCCATAACAAAGGATGGCTCGTTATATCGTTACTCTGATAACGTAGCAAAATCGAAAGTGGGTACCCCGCTTTTGCGAACGTTGATTTACCTAGATGAAGAATATAAAGAGTCTTCCGTATCATTGCATTTTAAAAAGCAAGACAACATAGTCATGAGTATTTTGGTAAACAAAACTTTCCAAGAATCGAATCTTATAGAAATGGATTATGGAAACTACGATCTGTACGTAGATGATTGGTTGGTTGAATCCGACGTAAGGATAAGACAAGGTGGTGTTTATACAATCGTTGGATATGCATCAAATTCAAATGAAACTATTGTTGTTCGCACAGTAACGGTGACCGAACCAAATTCGGTACACGCTTTATGGTTGATACCTCAACTAATTGTCATGACTTTTGCGGAAATATTGATTCACGTGAAAGGACCAGAATTTGTTTTCTCTCAAGCACCTGAGAGCATGAAAGCTGTAATGATCGGTACCTGGCTTCTCTGTGGATGTGTTGGCAGTATTATCGTCATCATTATTGCCAAAGCTAACCTGTTCCAAAGAAAAGTAATTATTTTTATTTTATTAAAATATAACGTTATTAAAATTTGTAACAAATCACTTTGAATTTGTTCTCAGCTACTTGATATTCTCACCTTTACCGTACTGATGTTCATAAACACATTGATCTTTTCCATAATGGCCAAATTTTACAAGCCCTACACAGTCTCCGAGGCCGAACAGCTTCGATTTTTGGACAGCGATGTTGATAAAGAAAAGAACCGCTGCCAAAAGATTACCACTTAGCTTCCTTAAAATTTTCTTGCTGCTGCCAAAATATTTAAGAAAAATGTAGACATTTAATTTTTTTCTAAAATTTGACAACGAATAATCGCTTAATCGGTTAATTATCGTTTATCATCTATCTTAAGGATTACTTATGTAGATATTAAGAGTTAAGTTTTTTTAATTTTTTATTACCATTCATTTTATACAGTTTTTACAATTCATTTCTTTATTGATGGAATAAACTTAATTTTAATTTAAATTATTGTAATAGGTTAACATTAACATTCATTAATTTTATTGTATATTTTCAGGTAGAAGAACAAGAAAAAATATTTTAATACAATATATTTACAAATTTAATATAATTATACTTTTTAACAATATATACAAATCCATATATAAGAATAAATGTGATCTTCATTACAAAAAGCTTAAACGTATTACAATTGTTCGATAAAATTGAAAAAAAACTGTCAATTATTGTGTGCCTGTTTTTTTAAATTAGCCTTAGTTAATCTAAGTTCTGTACAAACCTGGATCATAATATTATAATTTAGTCGACAAATGATGAGTAGGTATACATGGCACAAGATCGCGCATTCATAATTTGACTGCGCATACTTATCTTTGGTACCTTACCAAGCGCTGTGATATAAAAACAATATTTATTTTTTCACTAATATAAATGTTTTAACTACACAAATCTCGTCAAGATAGGAGGATGGAGTTAGTGATTATGTTTAAATATTTTTTGTATAAGGTGCCTACGGTCGAAAGTAATAAAAATGTTTTTTCACTACCACAAAAGCTTCCCTTTAGAGTAAGCAAAAGGATTGAGAACAAATGTGTATGTCTTTAAAATCATATTAAGTTTCAAAAATTAAGTTTTATAAAATTATACAAAATTATTACAACCTCTATCGTTACAACTCCCTAAAAGGAGATAAAAAAAGTCACTATTAAACTGGAAGAACATAACACTTGTAACAAGATAACTCTGTACGTTTGAAGCTTTGAATTGAAAGTTCATAGCTTGGAGAGCACATTTTTATATATCTTTCATCGATTTTGGAGAAAAGTTTTACAACACCTGCATACAAAGTTACTCTCTTTTATTATTACATTTCTCTTACACGTACTCGAATCCCGAGAGCTCAGCGATAAGAATAATCTTTATACTTTCTCAATATTTTTTTATGTGACGAAAGTATGGCGACAGCCTTGTGTATATCCTACATGTACACCATGTACAAGTGTTCTTATGTGCTCTTTTCAGAGCAATTTTAGCGGATTCGTGGCTGGAAAAGTTCGAAACTTTCATTTCTATGAGCGTCACGTTCATATTCGGACTGCTTTCTGCTGCAGCAACACCACCTACATATATACGTGTCTACAAAGTCTACCCTTGTATCGTCATATATAAAGTTACAAATAAATAAAACTTATCTTATTGGTGTTTATTAGCGTGTGTTCCCAATTCCAATAAAGTAATACAATTTATGTTAAAACACTAGCTCAAAGTACAGTATAAAGTTATTACAGCATCACTAAGATTATTTTATTGATAAGTTAAAAGATTGATTAATAATCTTTCCCATTCATGAATTATAGTTTATTCTATTTTTATGTATATTATTTTTTTAACTTTCTATTAGACCAGTTCCTTGCTAGAATAATATAAATAATAAATGAATCATTTAAAATAAATAAGATAATTATAAAGAACTCTAAGCTTTATAATACTTTTTTAACTTTTAATATGTTTTAAAATGCCGAATGTAATCTCTTATTGGTAATATTTCATATTTTGAGGATTTTATGGCCCTACGCGAAAGCTAAGAATGAGTCTGGAAAGTCATGATTGATAATAAGATTCCGACTTAATTATCAAGGAGCTGTAAAATTCTCATTTGTTTTTTTAGATAATATGTAATAAATTATGTTTTATCGGAATGAAATCATTCGCTTTATGTAATAAATCAAAATTCTGCTCCTATAAATAGCTCAAGCACACACATTTTCAATAGTTACGTGAATTAACTACACTATTAGAGGTTCCAAATCTAAAAAAATTTTTAATTATTAGTAGATTGCGCTTTCTTAACCAGGTCTCCAATGCGTGAAATAATAAAAACACAAAAAACTCCCTACCAAGTCAAATTTGTCAAAAGTTCTTTCCATTAGAACAAGAACCAGCTGACAAATCTCAAGTATCATCTCTTTCATTCACACGTCGTAAGTCAATGGGTTTAATTGGAGTGACCGGCCACAGCTCGAAGATCGGAATTTTCTAACTGGACCATCTAACGACGTGGTTGCACAATCGTCCTACAGTTAATCAACGATATCGGAAAATCGAATTCCGGCTTCGCGAACCTCGGTCGTCGCGACGACAATGACGAAAGGAGAGTCGCTGCTTTCTCTCTCTCTCTCCCTCTCTCTCTCTCTAAAACCGATCTAAATTCGGAATCTCGCGACGTCGGGGTGTATAGTAGTAACCGTCGTGGCATGCAGAGTCGAGCAAGAGACAATGGACGCGAACGATGAGTGATTTGCAAATTCGCTCGGGATAATGGATCTCTCTCTCTCTCTCTCTCTCTCTCTCTCTCTCTCTCTCTCCGGCTCAGCGCAGAGCTCGGAGATGACGGCTGAATTGCCGCTTCTGAAATTTCGCGAATCGCGCCTCGCGCGTTGTACACATTACAGAGAGAACAATGATTCTTGCGCGGCGGTAACGGCGGCGTACTCGTGAAATTTTCAAAAGGGCTCTCGCGGCACAGAGATATACATATAGAGAGAGAGAGAGAGAGAGAGAGAGAGAGAGAGAGAGCTAAAGGAGTCGAGTCAGCTGCAGCGAATACAACTCTTGACTTTGACGCGCGTTCGCCCCCGCAGGCTGCAGGAATTGATTTATTTACTTTGCTGCACTTTAGACTTCGCGAGATTTCGCTGTCAATTGCAGAAGAGTGTCGAAGGCAGCTGCTTGTGCGTGGACTGTGTCGCAACTCCACTTCTCGAAGGAAAATATTTCGGTTTTGAATTTCCGATGAAATTTTAGCTTCGAGCATCGACGTGTACCAATAACACCCCTTTTGCTTTGAATGTATAGTGCAGTTGGAGAATATATTTTTTCACACTCCGAGCGCAAAGTTCAACTTTGTATATGTGCATATATATTACGTGTGCAAAGAGGGCCCTTACGCGCGTCGCCGTGTCGTATGAAAATAATACTGTACGCGATACGTGTGATCGGGTTATCTCGACTCGTGTAACTGTCAATCTCGCTCTGCCTGGGTGACAAACTTCTCCGTCGTCAGGATAATTTCCTTTGCCCACTAGTCGCTTAATATACTATTAACTCGCTGTGCATTATCAAAATTACGGTATTGACTTACATTATGCATTTATTGCACAATCATAAAGAAATTTACTTTTAAAATTTTACTATTAATCGGTCATCGACATGCATTCATGTTGGTTAGTTTTTTGCACATTGAGAGATTTCATCTACAAGTGTGTTGCTTATTCATCTGTTTTAAGACTGTATTACATACAGCTCTTTCTTTTTAAACGGGACTATTTTGGAACTGTATATTTAAATTTTTTTAAATTATGGGGAACTTATTCTAAATCCTATATTTTTTGTATTATATATATATATACATTTATATACATATAGTACATTTACTTATATATATATATATAAGTAAATGTACTTACGTAATACTTGTACGATCTGTCATCACATACAGTTATGCTAAGTAAATGTTTATTTTGTATTTTTCCAGGTATACAGATAAGAAGAGGTATTCATCCAGTAGCAGAAACATGACAATCGTTCTAACACGAGCCAGTGATAACGACTTCGTGGATGTGTCTTACTATTTTCATAATGGTAAGATCAAATTTCCTTTTAAAATTTTAGAATCATTTACACCACAGAAATACATTTTTACCTGATTTATTTACACTCAAAATTTTTATAAATAAAATGCATCAAATAAAAAATAAGGACTCGATACATTATAACGGGCTGCTGATTTGTGAAGCTAGTTAGCACATGATAGGTCCCCGTGATACCGACATGAAGTCGTCGGTAGAACTTGGAGCAGGTCTAAGACCAGTGCGGCAGTGGCCCAGTGGTTAGCCCATACTCTCGGCAACGAGGGTTCGGTCTCGAGGACAGTGTATTATTATTTTGTAATTCCAAATTCTACCCCCCTACAACGCGTATTCTAAATTTTTTTGTCACCATCCCACAAAAAACAATAAAATGAATTTTGAGATTTAAAAATCGGTTCATTCGTTGTCGAGATACAAAAGACACGTAGAGAGAACTTCTCAAAAATATAGAAAAAAATTATTTTGCATCGATGCAAAGCTGCTTTCTCTCTTAAGAAGCATTAAAAACACTGATTATAAAGCTAACTCTATAATTCATAAAATTGATAAAATAAATCATATATTTCCAAAATACTTCACACATCATTCATAAATAGTCACCCTGGCACGCCGATATATAGAGACTGGGATATAAGCGTCGAGCTCACCATGAAGATCAGCTACTTAAAGCGAATAAGGTAGTTGACCTGATTATCGATAACGTAAGAAAAGGGTCGACTTATTAAGCATTTTATTCAGTAATATTATGTAAATGAGTTAATTAATATTCTGTAAATTTATTAATTAAATAAAAAAAAGAATAAAAATGACCGCATATTTATTTTAAAAATGATGTTGGAAGAAAACGCGATGTAGCAATTATTATCGATAGTCAATTTAAGGTTGGGAGTAGTTATTGATAGTCGACAGACCCAATTATCGATAGCTCCGAAAATTATATTTGTAGGTTAAGGGTTATGTTAGATGTTGCTTTTTTGACAAGTTATTTATAGTTTTTTTGATAGAAATTATACTTTTATTAAAATTATATAATTTTATTAATATAAAATAGAAATAAATATAATAATAAACGTAATTAAATTAAAATTAACCCATTAAAAAAATTTCCCGTAATATTTGAACATCGATTGCACTTTTTTGCAGTATTTTGAAT